>JAJJWW010000644.1:0-58780 GCA_023531295.1 Papaver armeniacum
TTGAACTCCTTTTCTACGCACACGTCGTGATGGTGCTCCCGATCGGCAATAACGTCTTTGAAACGGTGTGATCAGTCACCTCACGCATATCCTCGATGGAAGATAAAGCCTCTTCCACACGCTTAACCAGCGCAAATCGACTAGTGACTTTCTTAGTCGTGGCCATATGTCCGTGCTTCTCCCATATTCTGGTATACAACGCCTCATGCTTAGCCGGCACACTGAATCCGCCAACCAGCACATGACCTGGATAAGGAACCAAGTACGGGGGATCAAAATGGCGCCTGCAACTGGCCCCACGACTCGCAAAGAGTCTTCTTCCATGTCTACGGCAGCAACCATCAGAGAATCATCCACCATTTGAACCTCATCTGTGCCCGGCAATTGGCTAACCCCCATCTCCGAGTCACCAGCGGTGGTTACCAAAGGCAAGTTTTCGTGTGGCTCTGCCCCAGAATCATCCTCCGAACCGGATTCCTCCTGTGAACTTGAGATTAGACATTTTTCAAAAGAGGAAACATAAGAAGAAAGAAAAGAAGCGCGAAACTCACCGAACCACTTCCCGAAACAGAACCAATGCTGCCGGAGGAATCACTCTCACTTGTTGAACTTTCTTCTTTCTCTGACTCATCGTCGCTATGAGAAGGCTCGGTCTTCTTTGGGATTCTTTGAAGAAATTGCCGTCTCCGGAAACGTGCGAGGGAAAGCAAAAGCATTAACACTACCGAAGCCCTGAAGGAAACAAGACACATGTTTTCAGCAGAAATTCACGTGTTTTGAGACAAAACCAATAAAGAGGCGACACATACCTGATTATTGGAAGAAGCGAAAGACACGAGAGTCTGCGGGAGGGTCTTTTGAAACCGTCCGAACCCGCCAAAGACGATTCTTCGTTCTCCGTTCCTTGGCTGGGACTTTCCGAGTTGCTAGGCAACTTTCGCTTGGGATCCCTCAACATTGGATACTTCTTCAAAGCTGTTGGGAAGGTTTACAACGAACGTTCTCCACCACGTTATTCACAAAATCTTGGATCATAATAAACTCGTCGCACCAGAACTCATTATAGCCGAAGGTCGTCGAAGTTACTCTTCCTGTTTGAAAGAAGGGAAGGCGGATACCCGGCTCAAGGGCATTGGCATTAAGGGAGGCATGCAATGAATCCTTAGGTATCACCGGCTGGTAAGCAAGAGGCACCCCTTGATCGAAACCCATGTGACGAGCACCACGGTCAATATTGTAGGCAGCTATGTGGAAAGACCCCATGAAGAAAGACGGCATATAACCGGACATGCAGCTTTGAATAAACAAGTTTTCACCAACGCTCAAATCGCCATCAGAAGACAAAGACATGATCGGAGCAGAAGCAAAGGTGTCAATTTGAGTCACTGACCTATGGACCGGTTCCCATGGGCGAAAATTGATTTCATGCGACTTATCGAGAAGACTAACCAAGCTCATGCCAACTCTTGGACGCCTGTTCACCCATCGAAGAATTCGGGAGCCTCCCCAACTCGCGGGAAGGGAAGGCGGTGGTTTTGAGCATACTTATCAAAGTGCTCCCATAGCCGACTTGCGAGAAAAGCAACGTGCACATAAGAATCCACTTTCATGAAACCATTCGAAACTTGCATGTTCGCAACTAGGTGATCCAGATGCACATACGGGGAACCAAGGAACGGCTTTGCCAATGGGAAGAACTTCACCCTTTGCCAACTTCACAAAGAATCGCTAGCAACTTTGGTCTTATTCCTTTCTTTCCGTAAATCGTCATCAAAAATGTCTCTAGACAACTGAGAGAGCCAAAAATGCTTTGCGACATGAAGATCATCTGCTTTCTGCTCTGGGCTCCACTCGTCGGGAAACCATTGAGATATCCACCAACCGTAAGGGCACCTTTCATCCTCTTCGGACAGAGTCCTTCGACTTTGCAATGGAGTCTTTCCGAGCGAAATCCCCCAACTTAGCGGCAAGGTCATCCCGCATCTTCACCTCACTTACAGATAATTGGAATTTAAGATTCCCAGTTACCGGAAGTTTCAGCAAGAGAGCCACGCTCTCCAAGGAGAAAGTTATTTCACCCCATCTACATATGATCGTATGGGTGTCCGAACACCATCTGGAGATGAAAGCAACCAAGCCCGGGATATCCTTCGTAATCTGGAGATTTATCAAGCCCCGAAGCATCAATAATCTGCGCTCGAGTCAAGTTGGTATTTATGTGCTCCTTACTCACCATGAACTCAACACATCTATCAAAAGAACGCAATGGGCTTTGACACATCCTGAAATCAATATTGGAAGAAGAATATACCCCTTAATGAAGACAACCGTATGGTGCTCTCCCGGGCGAACCGAACGTGTCTTCTTTTCATCTTCACCACCGGTTAACAAAATTGGTGATTCTTCCGAGCAAAGGGCGAGGGGTCTAGCGAAGAATTCATCATTTGTGTTCGGTTTGGAATTATGGACATCCTTCGATGAGGCGAAATCCTGTTCAGGTAACATCTTGTCGGATTTCTTCGTAACAAATTATTAACAAGATATCTGCACACGGAGAAAAAACGAAATTATCTCCCTGACGCATAACCGCGCCCAACAAAAGGAAAACCCGTAATAAAAAAAAAAAAAAGAGGAGGGCGTATTCTCTACGGGTTCAAAACTATATACGCAGTATTTTCTTTGGGTTCAAAACTATATACGCAGTATTTTCTTCGGGTTCAAGACTATATACGCAGTATTTTCTTCGGGTTCAAGACTATATACGCGGTATTTTATACGGGTTCAAGTGTGTCTACAATATCCTTCTTCGGGTTCAAAATTATATACGCAGTATTTTATACGGGTTCAAGTGTGTCTACAGTATCCTTCTTCGGGTTCAAAATTATATACGCGGTATTTTATACGGGCTCAAGTACGTCTACCGTAACCTTCTTCGGGTTCAAAATAATATATGGAGCACTTTCCTACGGGTTCAAATAATATATGTAGTATTTCCCTTGGTTGCACGCATGCAATTTTTTTCTACAAGAGACACGCCAGGAAATTATATGCGCAATATATAAAGGAAAACGCCTACTCTTAGGGTTTAAAGAAGAACAGACATAAGTAAGAACTTGGTGAGTTTCTCGTTAAATCTGGTCTCGCCGAGATTAGGAGACCCGTCTTGGACATGGACCAAAACTAAGGTTCTCGACTATATGTCAACCGGAATTAATTACACTAGTATGTAACCCGTGCTACGCACCGGGTCTGGTGAGAACTGTTGATTGGTGTGGCGGGGCTCCGCCCCGCACCCGTGGCCCAAATACATTAGAATGGAAAATGCATTTTTTCATTAGAAATACCCAAACATAATGAATAAGGGGATTGAGGAGAATGCTTAAGCCCAAAAATGTCTAACTTAACAAATCAGTACTAATCTTGTGACAAATATTGTTCATGTCATATTTTGCATCGTTTTCTATGTCCAATCAAATCAATACTGTTTTCGTTTCTTCGAAAAGACTAGCTTTGAATTTTAAACGGAGAGATGGAGCATGAAGGATGATAAATGAATTGGATTTGATTATCCAGAAGGAGTTTTTGCCGAGTATGGAAGTTTCCAATGGGGTAGTTTCTTTTCATTGGTAAAGAGGCGGTGATATTGAACTGTGGATGGTGATCAACTGAGGTTCAAAAGCAGAAAATATTATGACCGGGAATAACAGAGAAAAGTGAAAACCCTTCTGAGAAATAGTGATACCTTAAATTTCAGATCCTAAAATTATGGACCGCCCTGAAATAGTGGTAAACATTCTCTCAATAATTATCTTATAAAATAATTGGGCCGACCGAGCGAAGCGAGGGAGGTCCTTTATATGACCACTTTTTTGTAAATCTAAGTGATCAATTACCACAAAAAGATTGAGAATGGTCCATGCTGAAAACCAAAAATATCCCTCTCTTTTAGTCCAATTACTATAACTCCTTATATATCATATTTTTTTAGGGGTATAATTGGAAAGCAAACTTTAATATAACATATCTAAAAATCCGTGCCTTGGAATTTTACAAATTTTATCTTGTTGGAAAGCTAATAAAAAAATCTATCCAACGAGCACAAACAACAATATCAAATTTAGAGTTTTTACGAAAAAATTCGGAGGTATTTATCCTTTTAGGCACAATTTTAGAAAATTAAATGTATATTCATTATGCAAACCACCACAAAAGATACATAATACTTTATGTAGCAAAATTTTGGTTTATGCATCAACTAATTTTCCTTTCCAACTAATAAAACGATGTACTCCTCCGTTTCAAGAAAAATGATACTTTAATTTTAGGCACAATTCTCGAAAATTGAATGCATAGCCATTATGCAAACCACCACAAAGGATGCATAACACATCATGCAACCATATTCTGGTTTATGGATCGAATAATTTTCCGTTTTAGAAAAAGTGATACTTTCACAACCCGTTTCGGAAAAGTGAAACTTTCGCTCCGTTTCGGGAAAAGTGATACTTAAATCGTCCGTTTAGAAAAAGTGATACTTTCGCCGGTTTCGGAAAAAGTATCACTTTTTTCAAACCGGGAAAGTATCACTTTTCTGAAACGGGGAAAGTATCACTTTTTCGAAAGCAAAAGTATCACTTTTTCAAACGGGCTTAAAGTATCACTTTTTCGAAACGGGTGAAAGTAATCGCAGACGAACCCCATGTTCAGATTCTTTTTCGGTCGGCCCTCCCACCGTGTCAACGGTTGTACTAGTTAAGATAATATGTTAATATAATTTGTAAAGGTTAATTTAGTCTCACATAAAATATGGAAACCTAAATTCAATCTAAATTTTTAATCTTAACCGTACATTTTATAGTTTGGGCTACAAATATATATTATTTTAATGATGGGTTTCTAGAAGAGAGAGGAACCAAACATGGGTTCTCAGAAATTTCAACTAATGAATAATGTCAATATATTGTTGCACACTTTTTAAAATATTTTGAATCTTCATATTTCCTTTTTGTTAAACTTAGAGGTCCAAATTATATGCATACTATATTATATTATTCAAAGAGGACTGCCCATTATTTCACATATCCTAATGTTATCTTTTTCTTTGATCATTTAAAACCTCATCTTCACCAAATCTTAACAATAGACGTCACTTTTTCTGAAAGACTAAGAACTATCACTCGCTGCAGATTCATAATTCAATTAGAACGTACCTAAGATCTCATATTTATCATGTGTGGTATGGAGTGGAATCAAAGTTCCTACATGATAGTATAATATCAAACAGATAAAGTTTAACTCAAACTAACTAAATATATTCATTTTGATTTAATTGAAGTATAATCTTGTGAAAAAAAAAATTATACGATGTTTCGACTTACGTAAAACTTTGATAGTCAATAAGAGCACTTGACCAGATTATTTTACAAAAATACTTAGTAGACCGTGAAACTACACAAAAACTACGCGCTCACAACCCAACCTAATTATGGGATCCCCAGTTGTTTTCACGGATCATGTAGAACTACCGTTTATTTTACTAAAAAAAATAACAACTCTTCTAAACAGACCAAGAAGAAAAATAGAATTAAAACAACCCCTCACAGAAAATGTGGGCCCCGCCGGATGAGGATTAACAGGAGGCCACTATAAGAAAAGATGTAAGGAACGGTTTTAATTTTGTTCTTCTCCTCGATACACTAAGAATTTTTGAAAAAATAATGAGAATGTTTATACTCCGTGGCTCCACGTCAGCTCTAGCGTAGTTCGGAATGACACGAACGGAATTTGTGTCAGAAAATTGAAGGAATAGGGTAGGTCGAAAAGACCCACCCATTTGTAAGGCTGATTTTTTCGTCATATTTTATCACATGTACTTCAAAAAAAAAAAAGTGAATCGTCGAAAAGGTAAATTTCTTGGAGAGAGAAGTCTACCCATGTGATAAAAGTCACATGGTCCTATAGTGGGAAGGTTATTATGACATACTTCTTCTGTTTTTTAAAAAGTGATACTTTCAATTTTTCATTTTAGCCTAAAAATAGGCTTAATTGAAAAATTAAAAGTATCTCTTTCCCAAAAACGGATGGATTTATATAAGACATAAATAAATATAATTGCTTATTATAATAATTTAGTTTGTCCCATAGATCAACCATTTGGCGTTGAATGAGTTGTCTGATATAACTCGCTATTTAGAAACTAAGTTACCGTTGTGTTTTACATCACTATCTAGAGCAATTTAAGAAAGCTGTGAGCACGGAAACAACGGCAGTTTAGCACATATTCATAGTAATTGGAATGTTAATTCTCCCATCTTTGTAATTTGGACCACTTGAATACCCGTCGACACTTTCTCCGAATTCTCCGCCACTCTGTCAGTTTCCATGTAAGTGTATAACTCTCCTAGAGCAACTGCAGTGGTGCGAGCATAACCAAAGATCAAAGAGGGGAAAAAGACCAAAATTTAGGTTTAGTCCGTCTTTTGTGACACTACGGGCGAAGACTAAATTTGGTGGGGCGTAAATTATAAGTTCGCCCGATGGTGGAGCGTACATTATAAGTTCGCCTGATGGTGGAGCGTACATTATAAGTTCGCCCGATGGAGCGAGATCCTGTTCACCTACTTCGGAAAAAAGAAAAAAAAAAAAAGTTTATGGGGCGGGGGTATAATGCCCGCCCCATTCAAGAATGTTGTTGTCAAATGATGGGGCGGAGGTATAACAACCGCCCCAACAATAAAAAAAAAAAAAAAAACAAACAAACAAACAGACGAACGTATAGTTAACGCTTTGGTGTGGGGCGTTAACTTTATGCCCACTTTGTTGTGGGCGTTAACTATAGGTTCGCCTGGTGTGGGCGTTAACTATACGTTCGCTCGACTAAAAATTTGGGTTTGGTCTTGGTCCCAGACCAAATATAGTCTGGGATTTAGTCGATGGTCTGGGATTTGGTCGATGGTCCGTCCCGCTACGCCTAGTTCAGAGACCAAATAAATAGGTTTAGTCGCCCACTGCAGTTGCTCTAAATGGTTGAATTTCAACGCCATCACCAGCTTGTAAGGCTGTTACTTTTGGACCTTTGGTTGATACCAAATCATCCTAAGTCAACTAATTGACGTACTCATGCACAGGCTAGCAATGCCGTACACTTCGTGATTTTCCAGTGATACAAGGGATCCTAGTTAGTAAGTTCGCGAATGATTTGCGAATCATTCACGAATTTTACCGTCTTATTCGCGTACATTTGCAACTCCGAACCCAAGTCGTGTATTATGTGGCATTTTCGGATTATTCGCGAATCGTTCACGAATTTTACGTATCCCGAATGATACGTCCGCTTAATTCGCCGTAAATTCTTTAGCTTTTACGTTTTCAAAGGGCCCACTATTTGGCCTTTACTGCCTCTCAAGCATACTCGACCCAATATTAAACGTTGTTGTAATTTTTATAAAACAAAAATAACTTAAGAGATTTGAAGGTGAAGGTGAGAGAGATCTCTAACTCACTAATCAAGCATCTAAACCACTATACCACGTCCTCTTGGATGACTAATGTTGTATAACTTATTAATATATCATATTAAGTTTATTTTTTCCTTAAATAACTCACACATATGCATAAAAATTGGTCTATGACCTTATAAATACAAATTATTTATTATATATAAATACCGAATTATAATTTTCAGAGCCGAACTCACATTTATAAATCGAATTATACACGTATAATACTCGTACATTTATACCGTCCGAATTGCTAAATAAACTTATATATTGGGTATTAATCACGTCCCGTAATTAACCCTTTTGAATTTTGGACCGAATACAAGAGGTTTCACGAAAAAACCGTATAATACTCGTACATTTACCGTTTAAAAATAGCACGTTTTTAATCCTGTGTAAAAAATTGTTAAATAAACTTATATATTGGGTATTAATTCCAATGTTATCCCGTACGTAGTAATTCCACCACCCTTTTTGATGAAACTCTCTACTACTATATATTTCTACAACTCCATTTAATTAGGTTCAACTCCTACAATTCTTCTCAAACTTTGTCTTCAACATTACATTGTAATATTTACTTGAGGTAATACAACATGGATCGACACAGATGATAGGATTTTCAAGGTGCTCACCTTATAAGCCGTGGTCTCCCTACATGTGAAAAATAACTATAAAAACATTTTAGCCGAACCAACCACAACAAATGATTTAATGATGTTTATCCGTACAACTGAAAATTGGAAAGAAAACTCCAACTTACTTGTAACCTGAACACTTGATATTATAAACCGAGATGATCACCTAAAGGTCATAATGCATATCATGGAGTTTGGAATACTACTGGACACATTCCTTGGCTGTTGATTTTTTTCTTTCTGTGGCTGCTAATTACTTCTTAACCGCGTGTGGGAAGATACTGCATCACGTGAATCCACCTTTGTTAGTTCTAGATAATTATGAAAGCTCCATGTAATTGCTCTGGGATCATACCATAGTCATCAATATTATGATGACCAGGGATTTTCCACTTAAGTTGGCACCAAATATTCTTTATCATCGTGTATGGGAGACAAACAACAGGCGTCTTTTTTTGCTTGAGCATATCCACTCATCTCAGAGATGCAGATAAATTTGTAGCTTCTTTGAATCGACCATAATCAATACATAATAGGAACAAAGATGCAAAAGATATGATTTTTAACCAGTAATTCCCAACTGGTTGCCCGACTTCCTGGAACAGTTGAACCAGTATTCCCAAGCATGCTCAAGCTATTAGGGTTCAGGGTTCTTGCAAACAGTTCATCTCCCTATTAAACAACTCAGCTCTTATCTCCTTCTAGCATGATTACCTAAATCTTGCGACTATCACTTTGTGGCAGATTCAGAAACCAGATGCAACACAGTTTTTAAAAAATCATTGCCCTAATACTACCTTCTAAAGGAAATAAACTTAAGTATCTTTGCAGCATCGAATACCAACCACATCGAAATTATAGCGCCACCCAATCCAAGTACTCCTCAATTTCATACTCACAATTAATTAATAGTAGTAAATTTAGGATTTTTTTTCTCATATTTGTTTTAATAACTCGGTACAGTGGTCCCTAAACTACTCTTAAATCCCATCTATTTAGGAATTTTAGCAATTACCAGGGTTCGAACCCTGACCTCCGCAATGGGAGGGAGCATGAGAACCATCGGACCACTCACATATGATCATAATCATCACTGTCTTAATTTTACAGAATATCAAAAGGAAATATCAGGTACCAAGAATCATCATGCAATTTATAACTCTAATTACTCTTATTGTCTTACACGTAGTAGCCTGACCTTCACGTATATATATTTTTTTTTTGCAAACCACGAAAATGTAATTGCATCATGGGAAATAGTTTTTCTTAAAGATTCTCGTGGAAGGTTGGTTTGGTTTGACGACGTGAAAAAGACACGTGAAAATCCTAAATGAATTGGGTTAGTATCTAATTGTCTAATAAAGGCAACACTATTAAACAAAAGCACACTAACTAAATGTATTTATGTTATGTCTTGTAGCAGCTAGGTCATAATGGGTCTAAAAGACCAGCAGAATAATGTACCCTAATTCATATATGACGTCCCCTGCTTAAGCAAGCAAACACAAAAATCCCATACCTTGTTCCAATGTTCCAACTATAATTAACATTTTTTAAAATTGTGCCAGCAGATGCAACAAACCACTTACTTGAACAGGGTCAAGGAGTCACACCGGAAAGACTGACCGGCATTTGGCCATATCAACATACACCATACAACATATCCAACATTAAAAATACGATATAAGAACCGTTATAAATTAATATATAAGGTCACTGACCACCGGCAACGACTATCTTCTCGCAATTAATTTAAGTATACATGCCATCGCGTCACCATTGGTAACACGCTACCACTGCTTTATGCTTGATTTATTAAAATTATACACTCAAAATACCTAAAAATACTCGAAGTTTTGGGGAAAAATATTTGTAGCCCATTTAAAAAAAATATATGTATTAAAAACCCCCCATTAAGATACTAAATATACAGAGTCCAAAATCACCACATTAATTATTCTGAAAAAAGAATGATGTTTTCCCCATTGCATGACCCGTCGCTCATCACTGCTTACTGCAATCACATAGTATTGGTATTGCATCTCTGACTCGGCTTTCGTAATCTTTTTCTTTTCTGCAGTTGTTGAACAACCCATCACAAACTCAATGGAGTCTCCAGAGTCTCCGTAGGAATTCAACAAATAGTTCCAAAATACAGATATGACATAACAAAAAAAGCCATGCAAATACTACTCTCATCCCAAAATACACACAAATTTACAGTTACTACTCTGTTCCGATCACAGTCGAGAGTATCAAAGAGTATCAATCGGGTGGAAAGGAAAGAATTAATTACCCCATATATTTATCAAGTGTGCTATATGTACTATATATTGAGAACAATTTTTCAGTCTCTGACCAACTAAGCTGTCACAAAAAGCATACCACATGCAACCAGATACACTAAAATTTTATCAATCATGATTATGAACTGAACATCTTCCATTACATCCTTAATTAAAAACGTACATATCTCAATCGGAAAAAAGGTAACAGAACTGATATATGGATGGAGATAAAAGAAACTCCCTGCATTAAAGCATATGGTTCATACATATCGTATCAACATTTGACCATGACTTGAACACCACCTACAAATATGAGGAAAAACTATGAACATGAGACTAAGAAACCGTACCTCAATCTTCCTAAATTAATGAATGAAGAAATCATCTTCTTCAAGATCAGTAACCTTCAACAGAGATGGATGAGGTTTGTTGACACCTACAAAATCCATAATTAAACAAATGATATAGATATGAGCTACCACTAACCAAATTAGTGCAAAAGTCAATTTACCCATACCAAATGCTACTATTGCATATATAATGTTGATCTCGTCTTTGCTCCACTGTTTCCATCCTTAAAATGTAAACTCTTAATTTATGGTTGTTTATAATTTGAAAGTAAAATATATATTTCGATACACCTAAACAGATTCTCCAGGATTATTTTTTTTTACTTTACCAGAATCAACAAAGATTTGAAAATCAAATAATAAGAATCGAAACAAATAGAGAGATGACTAAATCACTATGACAAAATGCAGATAACATAAATCGAAGACAGGAGAGATTACCATTTAAAACAAAAAACAAATCAAATACAAATGATGAAATACCCATTTTTCGGGTTCGAACCTTTATCTCTTCACCTACAAAATCAAAACAAAATAAATCACCAACAAATACATAGCAATCAAACACAAAAAAGGACCCTACAACTCTGTACTGGTGGTGAGTGAAGATTTGGGTTTGGTGATGTGAGAAAAGAAAAGAAGCGAATGAATGATTTATATAATTCACAAATTCACAATCAACAATCCGAAGGAAAATAAAAAATTCAATCGTGCAGAATTTCAAAAGAAAATATATACCATCGTCTCTCGTAACTTTGATCACCACGAAATTTTCCAATTTTTTTTTTTGTTGAATGAACATATTTTTACGCAGAACGAAGCTAAATTTGGCATAAGAAGTTGTTTCTTTAATATATCGAAAAGAAATGGAAAGTAAATAATTTGATTTAATGTTAGATTTGTTCCGAAAAAAATATATCTAACAAAAGATCTATTCTTACCCTTTCGAAAAATTATTTCCGTATATATATATATATATATACATGTTACAAAAGCATTTATCAATTTCGGCTTTAAGAAATCTATTTTTAGCATTTCGCGTGTCACAAATTTGACATGTTTACTTAAAGATTCCTTCGCAAATTTATCATGTAGATTTGACGGTTTTGATTATTCATCATCCTCTACAAAATGTTACTTCTACCTAGAAAGCTCACGGAACCACAAACGATTATAATAACCTAAAGAAAAACTCTTAAGAAGTATGTTACTACCCTAGAGACCATCCCCAATATGTCGATTCCAAGTACAAAAAAGTTTCCTAGTGCAAAAGAGAGCTAGATAACCTTACAAAGAGGGACCTCACTTATACTTGCTCACCAAAGAAACAATTCAAATAAACAAAAATTATAGAAAACCATATTTAGCCATGACCATTGTCATAATAAAATATGTTTTATCGACATCTGTTTTTCCCGTTCTTCTCTTATGCACCACCATAGATACATATCTTCCATGCTATCAAAACAAAATGATAGATGTATTTCAACCACTATAGATTCCATGTTGTTCTGGCCATGGTATATATGTGTATTTTAGACCTCATTTATTAGTAATTCATAGCAGTACAACATGCTTAATATAAAGAATCAAGAAGTTAGTCAACAATCACGATTAGGACTTGACACATATCTTGTTTTCATTATATTGTAGCTTTTCAGTAACTTCAAACATAGTAAAAAAATCAAGGAATTGTAATGTGTTAACCGCAGCACTGTGCAATACTAATTTATCTGTAAGGACTTATTACTTACGACGCCTTGAATTTATTCACTTGACGCAGTTGTATTACAAAGGCTAATAGAACCTATATTGCCACAATAGGTTAGAATAATGGCCATATAACATAAATCTTACCCGAGTGATCTTGCACGTATGTTCAAGTAATTACTATCACTGTAGGCATGTTCATTGGGTTCTCCACAACCATGTCACTAATTGCGTACACTAATTCTGCCCATACTGTTATTTTCATTATAGTTCCCTGGTACCAAAAATATCATTACTAACCAGAATAATCTACAAAATCTAAAGTGCGTTGTACCTCTCATTCTCGATAACAATTTCTCGCATTGAAAAATCATTATCCCCGACTGCATACTTAATAGTATGTAGTATCGTTTTTCCTGCTAGTAACATTCCCAAGAGCTAGAAAATTCTAAAACTCTTTTGGAAAATGTCGTCTGGGTAGATGCTAAGCTTCTATATCTTTGAAACCCGTTGGATCAACTGAACGTGACTCCCCACTTAATCCTGCATTTGAGTTCCCTGCATATGTTGTAGTTAAATTTAAATGTTATGACAGCCTTATAGACAGCTGATGCATTACCATAAAAGCTTATGCAACAAATTTGGTTGGTGTTGATGGTGGTTTCTAAACAAGGGGTAAAACCGTAAAACCCCATGACCTAGTGTTACCCACAACACATTAACTAAGAGCATTTAACTCAGGTGTAAATAATTAATAGGGGTATTTTTTCAAAATGCCAGATTAGGGTTTTCGACCTGTAACCCTAAATCCAAACCAAGCCGCACATGCGCACCATGGCAATAATGCCAAACCAAGCCGCACATCGCGCACCATGGCAACAATGCCAAACCAAGCCGCTGCTGCGCACCACGAAAACAATGCCAAACCAAGCCGCACACTGCGCACCACGGCAACAATGCCAAACCAAGCCGCACACTGCGCACCAACACTGCGCACCACGGCAACAATGCCAAACCAAGCCGCACACTGCGCACCACGGCAACAATGCCAAACCAAGCCGCACACTGCGCACCACGGCAACAATGCCAAACCAAGCCGCACACTGCGCACCAACACTGCGCACCACGGCAACGATGCCAAACCAAGCCGCACACTGCTCACCATGGCAACAATGCCAAACCAAGCCGCACATCGCGCACCATGGCAACAATGCAAAACCAAGCCGCACATGCGCACACGGCAACAACGCCAAAACCAAGCCGCACACTGCGAACCATGGCAACAACGCCAAAACCAAGCCGCACACTGCGCACCCTGGCAACAACGCCAAAACCAAGCCGCACACTGCGCACCATGGCAGCGACGCCAAAACCAAGCTACATATCGCACTCATTGGCAACCATGCCAAACTAAGCCGCTATGCCACTGGCACATGCCAAATTTAGCGCCCTAGGCTTGCAAGCGCGCAACTAGGTCAACATGGCCGTACGTGCCATTGGCACATGCCAACGCGTGCCACAAGCCATATTTCCAAGCCGCTATGCCATTGGCGCATGCCAAATATAGCGCCCTAGGCTTGCAAAACGTGCAACTAGGTCAACATGGTCGTACGTGCCATTGGCACATGCCAACGCGTACCACAAGCCATATTTCCAAGCCGCTATGCCATTGGCGCATGCCAAATATAGCGCCCTAGGCTTGCAAAACGTGCAACTAGGTCAACATGGCCGTACGTGCCATTGGCACATGCCAACATGCTCGCTAGTAGCTTTTCCTACCAGGGCCACGGCCCTAACGGCCACGCATGCCATTGGCACATGCCAACATGCTCGCTGGTAGCTTTTCTTACCATGGCCACGGCCCTAACGGCCACGCATGCCATTGGCACATGCCAACATGCTCGCTGGTAGCTTTTCCTACCAAGGCCACGGCCCTAACGGCCACACATGCCATTGGCACATGCCAAACACACACGCTGGTAGCCTAACTTGCAAACCGTGCAACCTACCACCAAGGCATTCCGCACATGTCATTGGCACATGCCAAACACACACGCTGGTAGCCTAACTTGCAAACCGTGCAACCTACCACCAAGGCATTCCGCACATGCTTAACACACACTGGTAGCCTAACTTGCAAACCGTGCAACCTACCACCAAGGCATTCCGCACATGTCATTGGCACATGCCAAACACACACACTGGTAGCCTAACTTGAAAACCGTACAACCTACCACCAAGGCATTCCGCACATGCCATTGGCACATGCCACGCACGCCACTAACAGCTCTGGCATTGCCACTTGCGCTCGAAGTACAACCCGCAACAAGGGCATTCCGCACATGCCAATGGCACATGCCACACGCGCCACTAGCAGCGCCACTTGCACTCAAGGTGCAACCAACACTCGAGATATCAACACAAACTGGGGATGCTTTCCAGGGTTTTGGTTTGGCGGTCACAGCTTGCAGCGTACACTACGCTCACATTAAGAAAGCGTGAAAAGGAATAAAGCGGTCAAATAAATGAGGAAATAAAGGTGAAAACGTTTTCACCCATTAACACCATGCGGTTACCACCTCCTCCCATTATTTCACCCTTTACTCTCTTCCTTCATGAGGCCAGGGTACGTTTCAATCTCGACTTGTATAAATAGGTCTTACCTATTTCCACCAGACAACAAGTCTCGGTCAGGAGAAAAATACTACACACTCATAAAGGCAACTTTGCAAGCTCTCCCAAAAGCTTTCATCTCTTGCAAGCTTCCCAAGCTTCTACTTTCTCGATACAAGTCGAGATACTACTCTCCTGCACTATTCTCGGTCTCAACACCTTTCTTTGCTTCCCTCCCCAAATCAACCCTTCTCTTCCACTTTGTGACCGAAGCAAGTCCGGAACGGCCATTTCTTGGTTTAGGCCGGACTTGTACGGATTGATCTCTCGAATATATAAAGTGCTCACGTGCAAAGCACATTTTTTTAGGGTTTGAACCGGTTTCACTCACCTACCGAATTTACCGAAATCGGCAGAAACGATTTTCACCTATAAACAATTGGCGACCACGGCGGGAGGATTGATCTATCGGCTACAATGTCAGACTGTCGATCTCGTTCTTCGACCCAGATGCCAAGATGGTAAGGGAAGGCGACTCAATCCGACTCGACTACTAGACGACCCGGTTACTAGTTGTAAAAAACTACACCTGAAAACTGGGGACTCGTTGAAGATGCTACCAGCGATTGGGGACTTGCGACTCAGTCCGACTCAACTGCCAGACAACCCGGTTATCAGTTGTTAAAACTACACCTGAAAACTGGGGACTCGCCGAAAATGCTACCAGCGATTGGGGACTTGCTGGCGATGCTACCAGCAAAACCGCCTTTTAGGAGAGGGGCGTGTTCGCAAAACCTATGAAGTGAGTAAATTCAGACTGGGCAAGATATACGATCTATTTTTAGGTTCTTAGTAAAACCGTCAGACTACTGAGTCTTGTGCCTATTGCTAGCACACACTTTCATAAAAGCAATATTCCTTTCCCAAAACATAATCAGAGTCATATTATTAAAACCATTCATCCCAGAAATAATCCAATACCCTAAAAAGTTACCAGCTGTCTATCAAAGGTCAAGCATTGAACCAGACATCCAATATGTCTTTCAAGAAAAAAGAAGAACCTAAATGAAAGTTTAACAGAGAAACGTTCAAGGAAAATCATCCAACAGAAGTCTGCTCTTTTGGGAGAAAGTCAACTTTGCATCTTCAAGAGCCGCTCTCTTCATAGTCAACATCTTGGAAAGCTTTTCGAGTTCCACCTCCTGTCGTGCAATCTCCTCGGCGGAAAGGCTTTCGATTGCTGCATCTTTCAACTTTTGGATCTCAGCAAGGCCTTCGGCAAACCACGAAGTGTTGAACTCCTTTTCTACGCACACGTCGTGATGGTGCTCCCAGTCGGCAATAACGTCTTCAGAAACGGTGTGACCAGTCACCTCACGCATATCCTCGATGGAAGATAAAGCCTCTTCCACACGCTTAACCAGCGCAAATCGACTAGTGACTTTCTTAGTCGTGGCCATATGTCCGTGCTTCTCCCATATTCCGGTATACAACGCCTCATGCTTAGCCGGCACACTGAATCCGCCAACCAGCACATGACCTGGATAAGGAACCAAGTACGGGGGATCAAAAATGGCGCCTGCAACTGGCCCCACGACTCGCAAAGAGTCTTCTTCCATGTCTACGGCAGCAACCATCAGAGAATCATCCACCATTTGAACCTCATCTGTGCCCGGCAATTGGCTAACCCCCATCTCCGAGTCACCAGCGGTGGTTACCAAAGGCAAGTTTTCGTGTGGCTCGCCTTAATCATCCTCCGAACCGGATTCCTCCTGTGAACTTGAGATTAGACATTTTTCAAAAGAGGAAACATAAGAAGAAAGAAAAGAAGCGCGAAACTCACCGAACCACTTCCCGAAACAGAACCAGTGCTGCCGGAGGAATCACTCTCACTTGTTGAACTTTCTTCTTTCTCTGACTCATCGTCGCTATGAGAAGGCTCAGTGCTGCTGGGATTCTTTGAAGAAATTGCCGTCTCCTGGAAACGTGCGAGGGCAGCAAAAGCATTAACACTACCGAAGCCCTGAAGGAAACAAGACACATGTTTTCAGCAGAAATTCACGTGTTTTGAGACAAAACCAATAAAGAGGCGACACATACCTGATTATTGGAAGAACTGAAAGACACGAGAGCTGCGGGAGGGTCTTTTAAAACCGTCCGGAACCCGCCAGCACGATTCTTCGTTCTCCGTTCCTTGGCCTGGGGACTTTCCGAGTTGCTAGGAAACTTTCGCTTGGGATCCCTCAACATTGGATACTTCTTCAAAACTGCTGGGGAAGGTTTACAACGAACGTTCTCCACCACGTTATTCACAAAATCTTGGATCATAATAAACTCGTCGCACCGTAACTCATTATAGTCGAAGGTCGTCGGAAGTTACTCTTCTGTTTGAAAGAAGGGAAGGCGGATACCCGGCTCAAGGGCATTGGCATTAAGGGAGGCATGCAATGAATCCTTAGGTATCACCTACCTGGTAAGCAAGAGGCACCCCTTGATCGAAACCCATGTGACGAGCACCACGGTCAATATTGTAGGCAGCTATGTGGAAAGACCCCATGAAGAAAGACGGCATATAACCGGACATGCAGCTTTGAATAAACAAGTTTTCACCAATGCTCAAATCGCCATCAGAAGACAAAGACATGATCGAAGCAGAAGCAAAGGTGTAAATTTGAGTCACTGACCTATGGACCGGTTCCCATGGGCGAAAATTGATTTCATGCGACTTATCGAGAAGACTAACCAAGCTCATGCCAACTCTTGGACGCCTGTTCACCCATCGAAGAATTCGGGAGCCTCCCCAACTCGCGGGAAGCGAAGGCAGCGGTTTCGGAGCATACTTCTCAAAGTGCTCCCATAGCCAGACTTGCAGAAAAGCAACGTGCACATATGAATCCACTTTCATGAAACCATTCGAAACTTGCATGTTCGCAACTAGGTGATCCAGATGCACATACTGGGGAACCAAGGAACAGACTTGCCAATGGGAAGAACTTCACCCTTTGCCAACTTCACGGCAATCGCTAGCAACTTCGGGTCTTATTCCTTTCTTTCCGAACCGTCATCAAAAATGTCTCTAGACAAACGAGAGAGCCAAAAATCTTTGTGACATGAAGATCATCGCTTTTCGTTCATGCTCCAGCTCGTCAGGAAACCATTGAGATATCCACCAACTGTAAGGGCACCTTTCATCCTCTTTGGACATGAGTCCTTCGACTTTGCAATGGAGTCTTTCCGAGCGAAATCCCCAACTTAGCGGCAAGGTCATCCCGCATCTTCACCTCACTTACGAGATAATTGGAATTTAAGATTCCCGAGTTACGGAAGTTTCAAAGAAGAGAGCCACGCTCTCCAAGGAGAAAGTTATTTCACCCCATCTACATATGATCGTATGGGTGTCCGAACACCATCTGGAGATGAAAGCAACCAAGCCCGGGATATCCTTCGTAAACTGGAGATTTATCAAGCCCCCGACAAGCATCAATAATCCGCGCTCGAGTCAAGTTGGTATTTATGTGCTCCTTACTCACCATGAACTCAACCCATCTATCAAAAGAACGCAATGGGCTTTGACACATCCTGAAATCAATATTGGAAGAAGAATATACCCCTTTATGAAGACAGAACCGTATGATGCTCTCTGGGCGAACCGAACGTGTCTTCTTTTCATCTTCACCACCGGTTAACAAAATTGGTGATTCTTCCGAGCAGGGGCGAGGGGTCTAGCGAAGAATTCATCATTTGTGTTCGGTTTGGAATTATGGACATCCTTCGATGAGGCGAAATCCTGTTCAGGTAACATCTTGTCGGATTTCTTCGTAACAAATTATTAACAAGATATCTGCACACGGAGAAAAAACGAAATTATCTCCCTGACGCATAACCGCGCCCAACAAAAGGAAAACCCAGAATAAAAACAAAAAAAAAGAGGAGGGCGTATTCTCTACGGGTTCAAAACTATATACGCAGTATTTTCTTCGGGTTCAAAACTATATACGCAGTATTTTCTTCGGGTTCAAGACTATATACGCAGTATTTTCTTCGGGTTCAAGACTATATACGCGGTATTTTATACGGGTTCAAGTGTGTCTACAATATCCTTCTTTGGGTTCAAAATTATATACGCAGTATTTTATACGGGTTCAAGTGTGTCTACAGTATCCTTCTTCGGGTTCAAAATTATATACGCGGTATTTTATACGGGCTCAAGTACGTCTACCGTAACCTTCTTCGGGTTCAAAATAATATATGGAGCACTTTCCTACGGGTTCAAATAATATATGTAGTATTTCCCTTGGTTGCACGCATGCAATTTTTTTCTACAAGAGACACGCCAGGAAATTATATGCGCAATATATAAAGGAAAACGCCTACTCTTAGGGTTTACACCTACATAAAAAGAGAAGTACTGGAAGACATACCTGGAAGATGGTTTTTCTTTATGACTCTGCCGCTGGTAGGAAAGGATGAAAAGTTGAAAGTGCAAGATGGGATAAAGGGACTTTATATATATATAGGCGTGAAGATTCTGAAATAGGGAAGGATTTCCCTTTACCAAAATCGTGCGTGTAAGAAGCGGGCCCACAAGGGCGCCCAACTTCCCAATATCGCCCAAGTTGCGCCGGTCCCACCAGCTAGCACGCCCAGTTTCCCAAGTCACGCCTGCAAGCACGCACAGCTTCCACACCTTGCGCCGGTCCCACCAGCTAGCACGCTCAGTTTCCCAAGTCACGCCTGCAAGCATGCACAGCTTCCACATTGCGCCAGGCCCCACCAAAGACGACTAGCACACTCGGTTCCCAAGTCACGCAACTGCAAGCATGCACTGACTTCCACATTGCATTCGGTCCCACCACATAGCACGCTCGGTTCCCAACTCACGCCAACTTCCCAACGTCTCCCAAGTTGCAGGCCCCACCAAGTTGTGCCCACCTCTCCCGATTTGTGCAAAACTACGTGAGGAGGCAAGGATTTCAAATCCTATTTATAAAAGGTCGACAAGCCTCCTCAATTCTCTTTACGGTTTCTTTGTTGATAGTTTGTCACCATCTTATGCTTACCTCGCAACAAAGCCCCTGTTCCGAGCTAAGCGGGGGACTTAATGTTGATGGTGGTTTCTAAACAAGGGGTAAAATCAGAAACCCCATGACCTAGTGTTACCCGCAACACATTAACTAAGAGCATTTAACTCTGGTGTAAATAATTAATAGGGGTATTTTTTCAAAATGCCAGATTAGGGTTTTCGACACAGAACCCTAAATCCAAACCAAGCCGCACACTGCGCACCATGGCAACAATGCCAAACCAAGCCGCACACTGCGCACCATGGCAACAATGCCAAACCAAGCCGCACACTGCGCACCAAGGCAACAATGCCAAACCAAGCCGCACACTGCGCACCACGGCAACAATGCCAAACCAAGCTGCACCCTGCGCACCATGGCAACAATGCCAAACCAAGCCGCACACTGCGCACCACGGCAACAATGCCAAACCAAGCCGCACACTGCGCACCACGGAAACAATTCCAAACCAAGCCGCACACTGCGCACCATGGCAACAATGCTAAAACCAAGACGCACACCGCGCACCATGGCAACAACGCCAAAACCAAGCCGCACACCATGCGCACCCCCGGCAACAACGCCAAAACCAAGCCGCACACTTTGCTGCACCATGGCAACAACGCCAAAACCAAGCCGCACACTGCGCACCCTGGCAACAACGCCAAAACCAAGCCGCACACTGCGCACCATGGCAGCGACGCCAAAACCAAGCTACATATCGCACTCATTGGCAACCATGCCAAACTAAGCCGCTATGCCACTGGCACATGCCAAATATAGCACCCTAGGCTTGCAAGCGTGCAACTAGGTCAACATGGCCGTACGTGCCATTGGCACATGCCAACGCGTGCCACAAGCCATATTTCCAAGCCGTTATGCCATTGGCGCATTCCAAATATAGCGCCCTAGGCTTGCAAAACGTGCAACTAGGTCAACATGGCCGTACGTGCCATTGGCACATGCCAAAGCGTACCACAAGCCATATTTCCAAGCCGCTATGCCATTGGCGCATGCCAAATATAGCGCCCTAGGCTTGCAAAACGTGCAACTAGGTCAACATGGCCGTACGTGCCATTGGCACATGCCAACGTGCTCGCTGGTATCTTTTCCTACCAGGGCCACGGCCCTAACGGCCACGCATGCCATTGGCACATGCCAACATGCTCGCCGGGTAGCTTTTTCTTACCTGAGGCCACGACCCTAACGGCCACGCATGCCATTGGCACATGCCAACATGCTCGCTGGTAGCTTTTCCTACCAAGGCCACGGCCATAACGGCCACGCATGCCATTGGCACATGCCAAACACACACGCTGGTAGCCTAACTTGCAAACCGTTCAACCTACCACCAAGGCATTCCGCACATGCCATTGGCACATGCCAAACACACACGCTGGTAGCCTAACTTGCAAACCGTGCAACCTACCACCAAGGCATTCCGCACATGCCAAACACACACTGGTAGCCTAACTTGCAAACCGTGCAACCTACCACCAAGGCATTCCGCATATGCCATTGGCACATGCCAAACACACACACTGGTAGCCTAACTTGAAAACCGTACAACCTACCACCAAGGCATTCCGCACATGCCATTGGCACATGCCACGCACGCCACTAACAGCTCTGGCATTGCCACTTGCGCTCGAAGTACAACCCGCAACAAGGGCATTCCGCACATGCCAATGGCACATGCCACACGCGCCACTAGCAGCGCCACTTGCACTCAAGGTGCAACCAACACTCGAGATATCAACACAAACTGTGGGATGCTTTCCAGGGTTTTGGTTTGGCGGTCACAGCTTGCAGTGTACACTACGCTCACATTAAGAAAGCGTGAAAAGGAATAAAGCGGTCAAATAAATGAGGAAATAAAGGTGAAAACGTTTTCACCCATTAACACCATGCGGTTACCACCTCCTCCCATTATTTCACCCTTTACTCTCTTCCTTCATGAGGCCAGAGTACGTTTCAATCTCGACTTGTATAAATAGGTCTTACCTATTTCCACCCGGACAACAAGTCTCGGTCGAGAAAATACTACACTCTCATAAAGGCAACTTTGCAAGCTCTCCCAAAAGCTTTCATCTCTGCAAGCTTCCCAAGCTTCTACTTTCTCGATACAAGTCGAGATACTACTCTCCCGCACTATTCGGTCTCAACACCTTTCTTTGCTTCCCTCCCCAAATCAACCCTTCTCTTCCACTTTGTGACCGAAGCAAGTCCCGGGAACGGCCATTTCTTGGTTTTAGGCCGGACTTGTACAGATTGATCTCTCGAATCTATAAAGTGCTTATGTGTAGCACATTTGTTTAGGGTTTGAACCAGTTTCTCACTCACCTACCGAATTTACCGAAATCGGCAGAAACGATTTTCACCTATAAACAGTTGGACATCACTAAAAAAACGTTTTTTTTTTTTTCTATTTCAATATCTGAGTTTGGGTAAAGCTTTTGACAACAAATTTTCCATTATAAAAACATATTTCAATGCTACTCTTTAAGCATCAATTCATTTTGCAAATTAATTTAAGCTTATAAGAGAAACTAATGAATGCCAACATAATTTCAAATACCGCCTAAAATCAAATATAGTATTTTTAAACAAAAATTTTCTTTGACAAAAATTAAATGTACTCAGTAAGAATGTTCACCTTCCATTCTCTATGTGTATTTCCCTAATTAAGCATTCATAATCGTTTCACTTTCCCTTGGAGTCATGGATTATATGAGCTTCCCCATGATGTGATGTCTAAAAAAATACTGGTTAGATTTGATATATTTATTTACTTATTTTTTGGCTTTGTTCATAAGAAATGTTACCTGTAAGATGACTATCATTACTCAAGCGGGATCCTCCAATCTTTGATGATCCAACAGCCTTTTCTCATAGCCCAGCCCCTTATAGTCAAGCTTGCTACACCTTATGCTGCTACATAAAAAATATCCAAGTAAGCAACACCAATAATACCAGCGACACCTCAACCAATTCTAATGCACATTTCCACCAGCAACTCTCACTTAAATAATTAATATAATGCATGATACCAAATAAAAAAAAGCACTTGGAATATGCTGGCGTACTCAAGCTACTCCTGATCCATTTGAGGGAAATAAGTAATTCACAGTAATTAAAAGCCAAGAGCTTAAAAACCATAGGAAGCTCGAAATGAAAAAAATTACATGCAGCTTCCGGATGTTGCACTCTATACCAAGTACTTAATATAATACATACAGTGCCTGTTAGGTTGTTACTGTGAATGTCTTGAAGTGTCTTGGGTTAGGTCCCCCTATATTGAGTAGGGGCACCCCTAACATATCTGTTGCATGGGCATGTGGTTCTTTTAAAGCATGCTCACCGTACTACATTCTTTTCCCACTCTGCCAACTCCAATCCTTCGTAGAAACAACAGATGGATACAATGAACTTCGTTTTAATAAGGACTTCCTTCAAAAGAAAAAAGAAGAAGTATGAGTACAGAATTCAACCAAATCGATAATCAATAGAAAAACAATTCGGGAACAGAACTTAACAATGTAGTCTCACTTACGTACGAAATTCATAGTTCATTCTACCCGATGTTGCAGGTTCCGGAAGAATGCAAGAGAGACATCTACTGCCGGTAATCCAACACCTCCATGCATTCTATCCAAACAATATATATCAAATACCAAAAAGACTAATCTTTCACAAACTGTTGGAAGAAAATTCATGAGAATTTCAATATACAAATACCTATCATCTTTTAAACTACAATTTCATAACAACACCACTGTGAAGCCGAAATAGATGATCATGAAGAAGAACTCCAACTTTCCTCGGCGTGTCTTATATGACAAAGGTGGCATAGCAATTCGCGATATACATGGATACCAAAGAACCATGTTAAAAAATAAATCTATGACTTCATAGTTAGTTTGGAACTTGATCATTAAGAAAACTTCAGAATTTTTTTTTAATCCATATTTAAATTTATATTTAGAATAAAATCTTAAAATGGAAATCATCATCTTACCTAATAAAATAAGAATCCATATCGAACATGAATGGTAAGTATCTGCAATTCTGCATCACTGATTAGGTAATTAATTTTATTTTTATTAGGAATGGAATACGACAGTCTCGTTAGGAAAGAAAATCGTTTTTTTTCCCAAAACAAAAAATCGTCCAGGCCCTCCCAAAAGATATTTGTAAATTTCGCGGCTAATCCGAAGGTCCAGATTTCACATTCTATTAAAAATTAACGGCCACGAAATATAAGGGGGCTAACTTTGATTTCGGCCAATCAAAAACGAGAGTTTTGTTCACCGGCCAATGGGAGGGGAGGTTTTTGCAACTCTCGACGTGGTGTGAGAGATGTGATTGGGTGTTTAGGTTGTTAATTGCATATAGGTTTGAACCTTTGTTTATTTATATGTTATTAAATAGGGAGGCATCGCTTGATATATAGCATTCCTCACACTCTCACAGTTTTTATACCAATTTTTTAATAAAACCTAAACGAGAGTAAAGTTGAAGCTATTTTTTTTTGGTGGTTTGTTCCTCTAACAAAGCTTCGTACTCCTATCAAAGATTAATGTGGTCCAAAATACCAAACCTCATATATGCTGATTTCAGTTTTAACAATTAATTTTCGACAATGATTTTCAGAGTAATAAATGGTAGGCTAGACGTTTGGAATGATGCACATAATAGGAATGTGGCGCACAATTGAAAAGAACATGTTACCAGAAAGTTAGCTTTAAATACATTATCCTTCGGGTTGCATAAAAAATTTGGTGCCGAAATGATGGCATAGAGTGAGAGTCGTCGCTCCACTGGATCCTCTGAAATGATCTCTTACTAAGTCAGGAACTGTTCTGCATTAGTGGAAATATGCAATTATGGTATAATCTGTACGTACATCTAAATGGTGTTAATTTTCTTTTTATTGATATATTTGTAATAACTAAACTTATATTAACATTAAAGATGGTCAAGCACATATTCTACAACATATTACTCTCTCTATCCCACAAAATTGGGTCTTTCATTTTGTATTTTTTTTTTGCATTCATAAGCCGATACAAGATGTCAGAGGGCATATGTGCAGTACAGGTGAGGGCGTGCATTGCACTTATTATTGTGTTATTGTTATTTTCAATTTGATGTTCAGTTTTGGCTCTCGTGTGTTATTTTCTATAAGATTGTTCCTTGTCAATTTCAAAAACAAAAAGTGAATGAGATGGTGGTCAACTGTTTACGTCTTGGAAAAAAACGTAAAATATAAACCTAATTAAGAATATATATAATACAGTAACAACATCCATAAACCACTGTTATTAAGCGGAGTGCGACTATGCGCACCCGCCTCTAACTATGGGTGCACATTCCTCCCTTTACTATAGGCTGACCATTAACCACAGTTACTTATTTTCTTTATTATTTTTAATATAATATCATAATTAGATAAACTAGTTTTTCACCCGTGCGATGCACGGGTCTGTTTCTCGTTTATAAAATATTGGATCATGTCTTAAGATTAATTTCATTATAATAGTAGTATAAAAATTTCCGTAAGCGCATGACCCAGAAAACTAATAAACAAACTAATAAGAAACTAACTAATCAAAAAACAATTATGAAATCGTATATTTGTTGTGTAACATCTTTTAAGCGTATAATACTTATTTTACCTCCATAGTTTGGTAAAAGTTTTACTCTCTCATTTTTTTCAAAACTTTGATAGTCTTTAAATCTTTAGTCTTGTTAGACCCATCGAAGAATTTGCGCCGTGAATGCACCGAATGAGATCGTACGGACCCAGGGCAGCATTCAGTGAATTGGGATAGGGGTGGGGTAGAAGTGGGCCCCACCCATCCTCTTACACGGTGAGAATGCGGTGCAAATTCTTCGTTGAGTAAATCATTTTCGTTAAATTTTTGGAGCTCCTGCTTTTATTTTATTTTTATATACTCTCTTTCCTCTTTTGGGATGCTTAACCATAATATGCCTTTGATTTCTTCGATAGAAATATCATCAAGAAAGCAATACATCATAATGTCGATCAACACAAAAATCTTGACCATCATTTTGATTTTTTTTCTATAAATTCTTACATATCGATTATGCCATGTGATCTATATATGGTATTTTATTAATACAAAATTCAGTAGCTTGATGGGTTTTTGTCCAATCGTGGCTTTTGCAAAAGAACAATGGGTTTTGAAGTTCAATTGTTCATGCCGTGTATGATTATTTTTTCACTCTAAAATTATATACCATGAACGCGAATAATTACTTGATATATGGTAAATGATGTGATGATATTCTGCACGTTTAAAGATTTAGAGTTTGTTTATCAGAAAAAAAAAAGATTTAGAGTTAGCCTGCTTTATCTAATTAAATCTATGATGGGTCTATCCCAATTTTACTATAGTGCATCTCTACTTTTGTCCGCTTTAAATGAGGCTACAGATTGTCCCCACTTTTGTACTAACAAAATTTTATTATGAAATTTTTTATTAAGTAATCCCAATTTTTTCCTTCTTTTATAGAAAAAAAAAAGAGTTTAGAGATCTCATGAAATACTTCTCTTATAAAAGTACTCATAATTTTCTTGTGGGGTATGCACTGGGTATTCTCATGGGAATAGGCTCGGAGGCTTCAGCTGCTAGGGGCGAGTCTGAGCCTATGTTAACTTACAAAAAAAGGAAAAAAAAAGGGTGGGGGTGGGGGTTAAGTTTTACTCCTAGATTTTATCCTACATATATTTTTAGTTAGCTAATGTGATTCTTCCTCTCAACTTAGTTTTCTCACATATTTTTATATATTAGTTATTACATCAATATGTTTCCGTAATTATGTTTTCTCTTATATTTTAAATATGTTTACGTAGTCATCTTTTGGCTATATTTGTCTAGTATTATATACAATAGAACCCTGAAAAATAATCCGCGATATATTAATAATAACGGGAAAATATAATAATCCACTAAATTTCAAAAGTTCATATAAGTTTTTTGTGAACTGGATTTTTTCTTGAAATTAATATATTTCATCTTGGTTTTTTATTTTATTTTTTTCACATTAGAAGAGTTTTCATGGTGTTGTTTGATCATGCAAGAAATAAATAAATAAAATTATTCAATACCACATTTATCATTACTTATTTACGTGAAGCTGGCTCTATAACTACAGTTTCATTTTCAACTTTCGCATCACCACTTTCCTCATAAGTCGATAAATATGAAATTGAATTCCTTTCAGGAATAACTCAAAAAGTATTCATATCCATTTTAGTACAATATTTCAATTCATTCGTTATTTTTTGAGAAATATGTAAACCATAATTTTACATGACTTGTGGCTCGACTCCCCAACAACTTTTTGTAAACCCTTTTCTTTTATTTCAATAAATAAAGGTTAAATTCATATATAAATTATTTAATATCACGATAAATTGATACACAGTTTTGATATCGGCATTATTTTTTTATAGGGGTTACACTATAGGTGAATCACTGTCAGTCACCAATTATGTGACAAAAAAAATTTCATGTCGTTCAGGTGCTTTGTAAATAAGTGTCATTCCAACCTACTCAAGAAAGAATT
The DNA here is from genome assembly GCA_023531295.1 of Papaver armeniacum. Lineage (NCBI taxonomy): Eukaryota > Viridiplantae > Streptophyta > Magnoliopsida > Ranunculales > Papaveraceae > Papaver > Papaver armeniacum. The sequence continues at coordinate 27,758 of JAJJWW010000644.1, forward strand.
TTGGGTCTATTCCCGATCTAAATGATATTTTCTCACTGATAGTGTGTGAGTATCCCTAAGCTCCTTATTCAATTATTTTTCTTCAGTAGAACTCAAAATTAAACCAGCAATTTTCTAGCACGTAGGTAGCTTGTATTCCCTGGGATTGCTAGCACGGACCTTAATTAGTTGTATACGGTATTCATGCACTAAAAATGCATTTGAACGCGTATGTACATATATGTACACTTGCATATTTTTCTCAACAAATAATTTCGATCGTATATAGATGTTGTATACACACTATAAAGTAGATTTGGTTATGCACACAAACTCTACATGTACTCAAATCAAAATATTGGTATCTCCTCCGCATGATCGCATCTCTACGCATTCAATGTTTTACCCTTGCTTCAACCCGAACAACACAAGGTTTTACCATTGCTTCTTCTATCAGTTGGCGATCTCGGAACTACTCTAATTGTATTGCTCCCACATACACTAAAAACACATTTGAAGGGTAAATGTATTGCTCCCACATACGCTAAAAACACATCTGAAATAAGAAGTTAAGAAAAATTTACATGTCCACCCATATTTTACTATAATTTACAATTTTTTATTTGTTCGGTTCGGTGGACAATAATACTAATACACTCAACATCATGCCCTACATACATCATAAATGATTTTGCTCTTGGATTTTCCTGTCGCATGAATTACTGTGTCAACAAAAATAAGTTTTGTTCGCAAAGCCATAAATAACAAAGCATGCATCGCATTGGACGATGCTCGTGAAATTATAAAATCATGTAGCTTCATTAAGAAATACACCATGTTCAATTCACGGATGGACCTGTGGAATGAAAGAAATGGGAGAGTTTTTAGTGGAAGGAAGAAAAGCACAGCTGAGTTAATCGACCATGTCAAGTACTTGGTTGTTCTTTGGTCTTGTGATGAAGATACTTTTGATTTTGTTAGTATTAGCCTTGTATGGAGCAACTGGGAGACAATTATGCTTATGTAATGTCTTGTTTTGTGTACTGTATTCACCTTGTGTGAATTTTTTCTCTTAATATAACGTTTCCTTCGGGGGAAAAAAATTCACGGATGGACCTAATAAGGGGTTAACTGATGTGCAAGCCTAGGTCCTCTCGTGTCCGGTAAATAAATTTTAAGGGCTTTAAGCTTCAATAAGCATGTTTAATCTTTTAGCTTGGGGAAGAAACCTTCTTTCGCTCCACCTGGTTCGGTCTATGGTTTAATTTAATTTTTCCCATGCACCATCATGTTAGAGAAACATTACAGGCTCACAAAAACTAAAAAATTTCTGGATACTCTAAAATGGAATAATAACCATTAATCTACCAAACTCGCAAGAAATGTTCCTCCATCCTTTGGAATTTTTCTCGCTAAAGTAGATTCTTTAAACAAATTATCATCTAATTTATAAAGATTCCCAATAGCCATGCCCTCATTTTATCTATTTACATATATATATTTACCTAAATTTACAAAATTCCCCATCGACCCCATCTCCATTTCTATTTGTTTCCAGTAAAATATCACATATGCTTGCAAAGTTTCTCCCTAAAACACCCTAAATTATTTTCTCAAATCTACCCTTATAATGCACGAATGTCATGCGTGAAATATATATAGTTCATCATGCATGACCACCAAGCCACTCTTGGTCCAACCCCACTTATATCCTTTTTTATGCAATGGGAACCGAGAATGACCCTAACACCCTAACTTGAGTTTTAAGCTAGATGGTAGAGATATATTTTTTTTGCTTGCCGTAGTGCAAGTTGTGCAAGGCTCTAACAGGCCGGCGTAAAAACTATGTTATACTTTTATGAGATATTCTCTACTCGACCCGGTACTTGCTACTGGAAAAGGCTTTGGATTTGGATTTGGTAGAGATATATTTAGTTAGCCAAGTACTCGCACACCGAATAAAGCCATCATATGAAGCATGTATATCTCATATAAGAATCTCATTATGCTTACGTAACCAAGACCGTTGAGATTAATGCAAGGTCGACTCAAAAGCGAGCAATCATGCCTAAACTGTGTGAAAAATAATGCCAAAACATTCATGCTCGCGAGTCGTGAATATCCGATTTTGGACTTACATATCTATTAGGTGGTGAAGTTTGCTACATCCACAGACATAAAATAGAGATTAGGAAATAAATTAATCAGAAGAAGATTGGTTAAACTCAAAGACAATGCCAGAAGAAAAATGAAAAATAACTTCATCACCTCATTCATGTGATGAGGTCCTAAATTTCCGATCTTTAGTATCGTACACAATAGAAGTTGAAATCAAAGAATCTGATTTAAAAGGTTCATGTCATCCACGTATTGCGAAGAGGCATGCATCGACAATAACTACAAAACGAAACCAATGATAAAAACTGAAGGATATCAAAAAGGATAATTTCACTATGATGTACCTCGTGAGTTTATTATTCTTTGAAAAAGCTCCAAACGATCCTAATCAAAACTCATAAGCTCCCATTGCGACAACAATTCATGAGCTCCCCATTAAACGCGAGCCCATTAGTGCCACCTTTTAAGGGTACATGCCAAAAAAAAATATAACCAAATTAGGTTGAACAACAAAATCAATTGTAAGAAATAATAAAGAAGAAAAAACGAAACGAAAAGACCAACGTGAGATTTTGCTTCCACTCAAGCGCTTTATATAGAGATTCATTAAACCAAGAAATTCCACAAAAATAAAAAATAATTTAAGGAAATAATTTCCGTAAATATTGCATAAAAATATTTGGATAGCCACATTTACCGAATATATTTGTATAAAATAGTGAGCATCTTTTACACGTTTACTAATATAATTTTTTTTATTTATAAATTCCATATAAATAAAAAAATTATGAATATGATATCTGCCAATATTAGATTTCGGGGTAGATACATTTACTCCTGGAAATATTTTTATCTATAAATATATTGAGCATCTGTTACGGATATTAATAGATTTATATAAAACTCAAAAATCAAAAATCAAAAGAGAAACCGTCGATCGAAACTGAAAAAAGAAACCGTCAGTCTATATAAAACTCACTAACCGATTTGATTATAATCATTTTCAGTTTCAAGAATCAAAAAATCAAAGAAGAAATGATAGAAAACTAGGTTCAAACACAAAATTGAAAGAGGTAAACACGACTCTCATCTTCTACTTACTGTTATTGGTGAAGATTTAGGTTCCGATGATGATTTTTTAAGATTTTGATGTTGATTTCTTACGGTTTTGATTTCAAGTTTGATTTTCAGTTTTTGAAAAAAAAAAATTGCATGTATGATTTGATACCTATTACTCCTACTAGTTACTATGATTTCGTTTGGGATATAATTGGTTTTTATTAATTGTTTTTGTTTAATTTTGATTTTTCATTTTAGGTTAAGAAGATTTGAAAGTTGCAGTTGATAAAGGTAAGAAAAAAATGTTGTTGCATGTACGATTTATGACCAATTCTTGCTTTTTATGTGTTTGATTTTACTTGGTATGAACTTAGTTTTGAATCTAATTCATTGATTTTGATTTTAACAGCTATCAACACAATTGATTTTGATTTTCATTGGTTAGAAGTTGATTTTGAGTTTTCAGAAGTTGCAGTTTCAAATGAAAGAGGTAAGAAAACAATTTCTTCAATTAGTCACACTTTCAGTTGTTGTTGATGTTAATATATGGGGTCAACAATAAGAGTTGATACCCTAAAATGCTTTGTTGTATGTATGATATCAACAATTAGAGTTGATAACTTAAATTCCAGCTTCAGTTGATGTTGGTTATATGAAATTCAAATGAATAAGCATAGTAGTCTATGTTGATATCCAATTTCATTTGTTGATAAAATAGGAGTTGATATCCTTGTTATGAAGAGGTGAAATGCTTTGTTGATGACCTGAAATGCTTTGATGATACACTGAAATGCTTTGTTGATACCATGAAATGTTTTGTTGATACCTAAAATGCCTTGAAATGCTTCGTTGTATGTATGATGTTGGGTTCTCTGAGATTAAAATGAATAAGCATAGGAGTCGATGTTTCAGTTGTTATCCTGCTTATGAGGTATAAGTAATGAATAAGCCATGAACTTGTTACTTGTTGAATGAATGAAGCTAGATATATAATACTAGTGTCTAAGACTATATGGTAATGAAACTAGTGTCTAAGACTATATGGTAATTGTTGTTATTGATTATAAATGAATGACAGAACATTTTGGTTATCAACTAATAACTTACCAAATAATGTCATGTAATAACTATTTTGGTTATAGAATATCCTGGTATCAACAACAGAATTTGATACCATTTGATGGTATCAACAACAGGAATTATACAAGTAGATTGTTGTCAACAACAGGAGTTGATACCACTTGATGGTATCAACAACATATGCTGACAAAATTAATGATGTTTTAAAAATACTTTGATTATCTAATCTTTGACAAAATTAATGCTGTTTTAAAAATAGATGAAAGGAGTGAGAAGATCACCAAGGGTAAATCCGCAGAGTACAGAAGAAGATAATTCACAACAGAGTAATAAAGATGTAGCCACAAAAAAGAAGAGAGTGAACAAGCAGTTGTTGGTTGATAAAGAGCAAGATGTTGTTAAAAGAAGAAAGAGCAGCAGAAATGAAGAACCAGAAGTAGATTCGGAAGAAGACGAATCGGAACAAGAAAGTCAAAGAGCTAAAGCAACAAAAAGAAAGAGGGAGACCAATAAGAAGAATGACCAGGAAGAGGAAGCAACTGGAAAGAAGAAGAAGAACAATGAACAACAAAGTGAGCACATAAAGGAAAGAAAAAAGCTGGAGGTTCAAGATGATTCGTAGAGGATGAAGAATCATATTCAGAATCGAACAACAACAAGTAAACGCGAGAAGGCGAAACGGAAGAAGAACAAACAGTAAAACTTTATACATTATTTTTTATTTGAGTTCTATGCTTTGCAATATAGTTAAGTTCATTTCTATATTAAATATAAAATTAAATGAATGAGTTGCGTGTATGCGAGGTCGAAGTAGGAAGAGCGAAACGAAGTTCAAATCAAGTCTATTACCATTGATTGAAATGTGCAAGTTTCTATACAAGCTGTTTGAAGTAGGAGGATATAACAAGAATGGAAAAGCACTAAAGGAATGTGTGTTCGGGAATTTATAAGACCATTCTACACTTTGGAAAAGAGATCGATGCAACAAATGATAAGTGGTTAGTCAAAATCGTCCCGGGCAATATAGCTACTTATTGGAGCATTCGATAAAGAAAAGAACATATTCAGTTTGGAAAAAGAAAACTTCTTATCGGTGCAAAATAGAGCCAACAGACTTTTCATTAATCTTCAAGATAAAAAGGGTCATCGAGAGTGAGGAGTTGAAGAAGTTCTTGAAGAAAAAAATGATCTTGTAGTCACTACATGGTTTTGAGAACAAGTTCGGAGCAGGGGAAGAAGAGCATAAGAGTGATAAAATAAAGAAGTAAAATTGAGCGCAAACTAAAAGTCGCCGCCGAGGATCGGGTCGACGAGCATTTTGAGAGACTATTTGCTATGTGGCTGTGCACAGTTGTCTTCTTCCCAGATTCTGGTGCAACAGGACTTACAAAGAATTGGCTTCCTTATATTTTGAACATGGAGAAAGTGTCATGGCCAGATCACATAGTAACCTATCTACTTAAATATATTGGAAAGCAGAAAGGAAAGAATGGAAGTGTTCCTGGCTGCACAATTCTACTGCCGGTAAAAAAAAGAAAAAGTTCATTTAATATAATGTTTGTTTTTGAAAATAGTAAAATGCATACTGTATGTCAAACTAACCTCATTGATTCTCTCAGTATGCGGTATTGGTTCTCGCGAACATACGTAAAACTTCGTCGCAAAGAGGACAAATTTTGAAACCGCAACACCAAGGTTCATGAGATGGAGCCAACACTAACTGCAAAGAATTGGTAAAACAATTTCAAGGGAAATGTGGAGATACCATGGACATGACTTGGTTCACTCGTAAGGTAACATATTTGTTTACAAAATTTATATTTCAAATAGATTTCACTTTTTATCATGTCAACAAAAGGAAGTTGATACCAGTTTAGGAGTCAACAAACAAAGTTAGTGTATCAACAAAATGAAGTTGATACACAAATGTGTCTTGATTATAACAATTATACTTGTGTCAACAATGGAAGTTGATACCAGTTTTGGGAGCATTTGTATGTATACAGAATATACTTGCACATTTATTGAATCTATGTCAACAATGGAAGTTGACCCAAAAATGAATGTAATCAAAAATATATATTTTGTGTACCAACAATAGAAGTTGATACAATTTGTTGGAGTCAACAACAAATGTTTACACAGAAATTTAAATCTGCCACATTCTATTTTGTGTCAACAATGGTAGTTGACATCATATCTAACATGTAGTTCAGTCTTAGTGTCGCAAATCACTCGGGGGCTACGCCCCCTCGTGAAAGATATATTATGGTTCATGAAGTTCAGTAACAGAAGAAGAGATGTATTATGCTAACTGTATTTTTATGTCGATTTGCAGGTTTATGAAGATGTTTTTGATCCGGTAACAGAAGAAGAGATGTATTTGATAGACATGTTAGCACCAGCACGCCGGTTGGAAGTAGAGAGGCATAGGAATGAGAATCTGATAGAGGAAAACATTAATCTTATTCTTGACAACTAAGAGATAACATATGAAAGGAGGGGGAAAGCGACTAAATCAATGAGCAACATAATATTCATGAAGAAACTTATTGACAACAACAAGCACATGATGCATTTGAAGCCTGAGGATAAAGCGAGACTTGATGAAATTGCTATAGAAGTGAAGCAATGGGAAGAAAAGGAGAAAAATCTCAAAAAAGCAAGAGAAACGTCTGAGAGTACTCAATAGGAAATCAATGCTATGATTGAGACTGCTTTAAATGAAGAACCATTTAGAAATCAGACTGAAGCTGAGATGGAAACCGAGTTGAAACCTTCTGAAAAGCAGGATGAAGATGACTTTAATGAAGAAGAAGAAGAAGAACAATCAAGTCAAATGGCACTGTCACTTTCAGATGGAGGTGAAACTGATTTGCAGAAAAGCTTTAAAAAAGGTTATCAGAGTGGATTGAATGTCAATGTACAAATAGACCCAAATTTATTGGTAAGTTTGGAGGATGGGACGTGCTTTAGGAAAAGAAGAAAAAGAAGACAAGAGGAAGCAAATCTTCGTGATTGCTAATGTGGTTCCAGATACTGGTAACTCAGATGAGAAAGTGAATCCAGAGATTGCTAATGTGATTGCAGACTCAAATGAGGAAGTGAATCTACAGATTGCTAATGTGATTGCAGATATTTGTAAAATAGCTCAACCGATTTAAGATGATAATGAAGAATGGAAGAAGTGGAGATGGTGGGAGATGTACTTGTTTATTCAACTCCTCCAATTAAGGCTATACTTCCAGAGAAATTAGGTAATGTCCCTACAATCGTGATTATACTATTTGAAAATGTATGCAACTGTGATTATGAAAAAGTATGTTGATAATTTTGATTATACAAGTTTCGGTTTGGGTTCTTTCGTTATGACAAATGAACATATAAAATTTCGTTGTAATGCTAGAGATAAAATGCTAGTTTTATTTTTGGTTATAATCCTAATGTCGCAATGTTATATAGATCAACAACGGCAGATTGATGCCATGAGATAGCATCAACAACAAGAGTTGATGCCATGAGATAGCATCAACAACAATTGTTGATTCCTTGTTAATAACAATAGAAGAATCAACAACAATTGTTGATTCCAAAAAAAAAAAATGAGTCAACATGTTGATACTGTTTAAATAGGACTATTACATGTTAATCTAATCGGATTATTTCCTTGTGTGTACTACCCCAAACTTCGGTGGTCCAAGCTTCGATGCAATCACTGCTGAAATTTATACTCCTACTGATGCAAAAGAGATAGAAGATGATCCATCACAACAAACGAGAATATACTCCTACACCGAAAACAGTGACGATAATGTCTTGGAAGGCCTTAAAGTTCTATTTAAGTGGATGAAATTGATGGCCCAATCAAGACGAAGACACCACCCAAGAGGATGATTCAAGCGACGCAGACAAAGGAATCGGTATGAAGTCTGTTGGAAGAGGAAGGAGATATAACACAAGGTCATCAAGGAATGCGCCGAGATAAATACACACCTCCGGTTAATGTGAAGAAGAGGACCAAGAAGCGGGAACCAAAGGAAAGAAGAAAGGGGGAGGAGTTGAAGAAAAAGAGGATGCAGTTATTCACCTCCTTGATGATTACATTGACGAGACGCCACCTGAGCCAGTACTGCTGAATAATCCAGAAGACCTCAAACTCTAGGAATCCTGCACCGAGGATGAAAAAAGGGTCATTGGTCCATTCTTTGAGCAAGCAACAGAATGGTATGTAACTCTGAAACAAATTGCTTGTTTTTTCATAAACATAAACAATGAAAGTTGATGCCATGATAATAACCGAGTTGCAGTTAGAATTTGACTGATATGTAATGTCAAGATAATAATACTTCAACATTAATATGTTATGTAATGTCAGGGAGCTAACATAAAACTTTGCAAATGCAGTACCAAAGCGTGTACCTTTTATTTCAACAATGAACAAGAAGAGTGGGTCACTGGAAGGCATCTCCAATTTCTAATGAACAACATCAACATTAATAGTGAGATAGTTGATTACTACAGCACTGTGCTGAATTCCAAGATGGAAAATCCATATAAGCCCGCATACTATGGGAAGAAGCACTTAATTCTGAATTCAAATGCTTTTGTAAGTAACAACTCTTAATCTGTCTTTTGAATAACTAGTTACATAAAATTATGATGAACAAATGAATGAATTATTGTTGTTATCATTAAAAAACAAACTAAGCGCCAAAGAAAATGATGCGGCAAATAATGAGGGCTGCAAAGAACTAGCGGGGATATACGAGAAAGTGGAATCAACTAAGATTCCGGCAAACTTGAGGGAAAGATACCCGGTGGATGACGGTGAAGCAATGCGATGATACCGATGTGTCTACAAGATAGGATCGGGAAACCCTTCCACTTTGTGTACTTCTTGTGTTGATACGTGGAAGATGGTTGATCTTCAACACCATTCATCACTACAAACGATACAACGAGCAAGACAATGTCATGGTACAAACTCGACTCCAGCCCCGAACGAAATGGGTATAAAAGATGTTGAGACAGATGAACAGTAATTACAAAGTTAGACCATTACCGGTACCCGGCGCAACAAGGTTTGGACTGCGCAATGCACGTATGCTTATTCATGAAGTGCTTGGTGAAGCGTGGAGATTCTTTGGGATTTAGATGGTAAGAATGTCCAATACCATGAGAACATAAACCTAAGAGAGCAAAGATTACTTGCCGAGGATATTATCCGAATTGAATGCATGGCAACCAACTTTGCAACTTAAAGACTCGATTGAAGAGGTAGTCAACATTCAAGATTCTGTTGAAGAATTAGATGGTAAGCAAGTACAAGAAATTACAGACTCGGTCGAAGAGGTTATCAACCTACAAGATTCGGTTGAACCATTAGATTAGAGCAAACACACTTAGGTGTAGTTTAACATTTCTTTGGTAACTAATTTAGTTGCCTGTGTAGGTCTCTAATTTATTTAAACTGTTAGTTTGAAAAACATCTTTTATTTGGAGGATGTGTTTAGTACTAGTTTATTATCAATTAATATTACTATTAGTTACTAAAGTGATTATCAAGTGAATGAATGGTTTGGTTATGAAAGTAAATGAATGTTGCTTGTATAAAAGTTGCGGTATGATCAGCTAATGGAGTTAACTTGTAAATACAGATAAAACCATGATTTTTTTTTATTGAGCATCAACAATGGAAGTTGATACATTTTCGGTATCAACGATGGAAGTTGATACCAAAAAACAATGGGTCAAAAAATTAATTGATGAAAAACTGATTGGTTTCACATAAAGTAAAGTGAATGGGTCTTGGTAGTAAGAATTACAGGTATGCTCAGCTCATGGTATCAACTTGAATATATACGAGATAAAACCATGAAAAAATTTTCAAAGAGGGCATCAACAATGGAAGTTGATGCACTAAGAGGGATCAACATTGAAAGTTGATACCTTGACTTGCATCAACATTGATATGTTGATACAGTTTATATAGTATTTTTTCTTGTAAAAAAAAACAGTAAACCTGCAAACTGACATAAACTGACAAGAATGACATTGCTAAACAAAATAATAGAGAATGTATATCATTAAAAACACAAGAAATCTAACAACAAAAAAAAGAGAAAGCATAAAGATAACTAACATCCATGTTGATCATTCAACAAACTAGCATAAAAGGTAAAAAAAGAGAGTTCGAGAAATAGTAAATCATCCGGTTAAAACTTGTAACAACATTCTCCTTAAGAAGTTGATCATTCGGGAGTTAGACTCCTCGCGAAACACCGGTGCGGGGAGGAGCCAAAGGGGTCTGCGACATCTATGACGGTTGTGGAAGGCAAGTCTTCCACACTCGACCACACTTCCTCTTCTTGCGAACTTTCTCTCGAGAACCCCCGTACCTTGAAGCGGTTGGCCTTCCACCGACGCTCGACCACCATTGGGAGGTAGGACATAACCTTCTTCATTAATTTTAGGTGGCCTCTCATGGTCGGGAATAGGATAGATAGGACGAGCATACAAACCTTTGTAGTACTCTGATAGACGCATTTATGTGTCTAATTTGTCCTCAATGTTTCGTATTGTTGGTACTCGTTTTTGTCCTTATTATGGTGTTTTGTGTGTTTGTAGGTATTTTTGGGAAATAAAGATTTTTGGAAAATTCGGCTCGAAAAGTTGCTCGGAACACCCAGGAGGACATTTGATATTCGGACTCCCACTTTGGATTAGGGGTAACCCAATTACTAAGGGGCACCTAATTGATATTCGCACCCCCACTGTTGGATAAGGGGTGACCTTCTTCTTCATTTGAATTTTCATTTTTGGCGGGAAAAAGAGTTTCACTGGCAGATTTGTCGATCGGATTTCGGATGGGTTAGAGGTAGACTCAATGTTTGAAAATTCATGGGTGGACGCGATATGACTATAGAATGTTGGTATGGGTGTTTGTTTGGACAAAATTTGGTTGAATAACGTGTTTCAATCCAAAACAAGTGGACAAAAGCTTGCACGGTTCAAGTGAAGTTGACACGAGTTAGAGGCGTGTAATGCATCGGTTGGAGTGCTTTTCACTACGAGATGCGTTAAGAAGATAAATAAGGAATGTTTGACGGTGATAACGCGTGGAAGATCCAATAAATGGAAAATATTGTGTGAGAATAAAAATAATAAAGAGATGATATTTTGAAGTTATGAAGGAGATTCGATGCATCTTTCGGGTTTAAATAGGTTGAATTATTACCATACAAGGGGATGGAGAGATTTGGGAGAGTTTGGAACGTCACAGAGTCAAGAAAATCGAGTTCCAGAGAACACCATTGCTGCTGCTGCTACCAAGAACACGAAGAACATTAGACCAAAAAGACAGTCGTTTATGAACAGTGTCACGACAATTTCTTGAGGGTCGCAGAGATACGGTAACAACAGCATTTCATATTTATCGTTCTTTGTAACATTGTTTGCAACAACTATAAACGTTGCAAACACCCGATTTTCAATATTTATTCCATTTTCGCCTCTTGTAAACACTTTTCGAGCAATGAAAAATTCCTTTGAGCGTGTTTCCAACATGAGGAGCTAAACCCAATCACCGGGACGACGGAGGAAGCTAAATTTCATGAATGTGGTAATTCTATTAATTCTTTTTATGACTATTTGCACTGTTATTTAATTGAATTATGATTATCATTGAATGGTTGTGATTTCAATTGATGGGTCATGCTTAGCAAAAATGTTTTGATGTCCCATGCTTTAGATTTGCATCCATTACTTTCGAAATCTACATTAGGCAATGAATTAGAGTCAATGAAACTTTATCTTATGAGCTATTATCGTTTAGAATTGATTTTTGAACTGCATAAAATCAAGTCCGGTGGAATCCACGAGTCCCGGTCATCTCTTCATCCTGTGACAATATTTGTATATATTTTTCTTTTATTTTCTTTTATTAAAACTTAAAATCAATCCCATCAAGTCCGAGTGAACGACAACCCTTATTACTACAACATTATTGAGTCACATCAATTTTTTGGCGCCGCCGACGCGGACTTGTGTATAGATTTGTTTTTAGGTTTTATTATTAATTTTTTTTATTATTATTTTTGTTCTTTTTTACGCGTTTTGGTATTTTTGTTTGCTTTCAGATTTGGAGTGGAGCGAAAGAAAAAGAGAAAGTGCTGAAAAGAAAAGCGAAGCCAAAATAGGAAAGAAAAGAGAGATCCGAATGGAGTGAAGAAGAAAATTTTGTATATAGTGTAATTATTATTTTTATTTTTTTTTAGAAACTGTAATTAGGTTATTATTTTTGTAATTTTTTTTTATTTTTGGACTTTTTAATTTTTGGACTTTATTTTTGGACTTTCGGACATTATTAATTTTAAACCCTAAGGAAGGGTAATTTAAATATAAACTGCACGGGGAAGGACGGTGATTACGATATCACCTCGGCCCCTCGGGTTCGTACACGACATAGGAGTCGTGGCCCGAGTCGACTTCAACGGTTCATCCCCCGTCTGGAACGGGAGGTAAGAATTCTAAACACCCGCGAATCCCCTGTCAGCCGGGTTTCTTGGATGATTTCGTGTGAATATATGTCGAGGAACTGAATCCGGCCGCTTTAATTTCTAGTAAAGGGCAAGGACTGGCCATACAATATAAGAGTTCGGATTTCATCACCGTTCTCTTCTTGCCCGCCTTAGGAAAACGAAACCAAACACGAACCTAAGCCTAAAATTTTGACTAGAACGAGACCGATAGGGTAACGAGCTTAATAGGAAAGTCATTCGAAAAATATTGGTTACTCTTTAAGCATACTTCGAAGTTCATGATGGTTTCGTAAGTTGAATGCGTGATGTGCCGCCTTGTAATGCGGTGAGGCCTTGGGTATCAAAGCTCCACGCAGCCTTCCTCGCCTCTATTCGGCTTACTTAAACTCGGATTGATTCCGAGGGGTTTGCTCGGATTGTAACGAATTCCCTTTCGAAGGATTAGAAGTCGGTCTAGAAACAATCTAAGTGGAGCCATCATGCTTTTTGTTTGCTAGAAATCGAGGGTTTGTTGTGGTCGAGTCAGCCTTGTTTGTGTTTGTGTAGAATTCCCTTGCAGTTAGGATGTCAAACTGGTATTATAATAGCCATCACAATGAATATGAATATCCAACTGAACATTATGGACATCACTCTTTTTATGACCATAGTGTGAATAGTGGTTGGGAACGCCAACCTTTGGAAGGTTATGGGTCATACCATGGTGAGCCCAATTACTATCCACATGTGCATCGGTCATTCGAGCAAGAAGATTATAGTAATAGTTCTTCGTCTCTAGAGGATACAATCAAACTTTTGAAAAGTAGTCCTTATTATGATCCTTCTGTTCCTCTTCCTTCTCTAGAAGTGATTAACTCAAAACTTAGATCCAACACTAAGGGAACTTTCTTTGGAGGAGACCCTTGAGAGGATAGCTGAGTCGACACGTAGACTTGAGTTAGAGACGAATGAAAGTATTGCTCGAAATAACTTGAATTTCCAATATAGTGTATCCAATAATACCTTTGAGAATGAAGATAGTTATTCACATAATCAAGATGATGAGGTTAGAATTGGTAACACTACTTGTTTAGATGAGGTTCAAACATTTTCATGTTATTATAATGATTATGATGAGGATAGTATTGATGAAGAATTTGAAATAAATAGGCATAGTGATCAGGAATTTGCTACTCCAATTGAGCTTTATAATAATAGAGTTATTTCTAGTTCAGATCCTAATAATTTTAACAATTATTCACCTATTCAAAAGGACGAGGATTTGACTAGAGATACTGTTTTAGACGATGTAGTGTTTCCTGTTTACGAAGTCGATAATGGTTTAGAGGAACGAGTTTATCCCGAGAATATTATTTTAGAGTCTAACGATTTAAAAACAATAGTCTTAGACGAAGAAGATGAACTCGTAGAGCTTTTAAATATGAGTGAGGATGCATCACCCGAGTATAATCTACATGAAGCAATTGACCATTTTCGTGGATTTTGATGATCTAAAAATTAGGAAATTGTAGCTAGTCTATCTAGAGACACCCAAAATTCTAAGTTTGGGGGTGATTATCATTCTCCTTGTGCCTTACCTTTAGCTCTTACAGAAATCCCTCACTTGGGACTTGATATACGTGCCTCAACCATTGTGCCGATTACCTTCATGCTAGCTCTCCCGAACCTAATAATGTCCAGGAAGAAGTTCAGTTGTTAGAAACCCATCCTCCGGTTGATGTGGTTAACCCAAAGCTATGATACCAAAATTGACTTTGTTTTCCCACCAAGATCCTTCCTTCCAATTGTGGGAACATATAAGTTTCAGATGTGTCAATTATTAAGTTTTGAGACTAAACCTAATTACTTTAGGAGATTAGGGTCGACACATTTGCTAAAGAATGACCACTACTGTGGTCAACTGTGTGAGTCAAGTCTGATTGACTTAGAGGATCCCCAGTTATTCAGGTTATTGTTATGTGCTTCTAAGTTCTTAATTGAGTATTTCCAGACTCTAGAACCTGATCTTCAGGATACTGCCTTCGAGGAAATCCAGCCGATGAAAACTTTTTATCTAGATCCTTTCATAGAGCCTGAACCCGAACCACAACTAGATGTAGTTGTCTTAAGCAAAAAAATAGATAAGGGTATGTTGGATATCTTCCTGGTCTGTTGCAGTTTCCTCTTCTTGTGGTTAGCACTTTTTGATCCAGATGACCCGCAGTTATTCCGACTGTTGCTATATGATTCTTCGAGGTGACTAATCCTTTCCAATGTCTGGCTGAAGACTTTAAACTTAGCACTTCTGGGAGGTAACCCATGCTCTTGCAACACGGTAATATTTTTCCTTAAACTCTTTGCTTCAATTGGTAACAATTTCTCCTTGTTCATGTTTTTAATTTCATCTTTAGAACATTGAGGACAATGTAAGATTTAAGTTTGGGGGTATGGGAGAAACTTTTTAGTTGCACTTTTGAAACTTCTAGCGTCACTTGGTATCCGGTTAGCTAAGTTTACATATTTTTTCTCACCGAAAAGATAGAAATTGGAATGCTAGGGATAGCAACCTATTGAGACATTAGAGAAAAAGACATTGAGATCCTTGAAATTCAGGAGAGAACTTGTTCCTTTTAGAGGGTAACCGTGATGGACCTAACCATCCATGATGGAAAGGCAAGTAGGTCAGGAAATGCCAGAAAGACAAAGCAACCTCACAATGTAGTCTTAGTTACTGGATTACGACTCTCTCTCAGTAGAAACTTATCATCATCAACAAGCAGAGCGACATCAAAATATATGAAGAAAGTTGAAGACGTTTAAGGTTTAGAAGCAACAATAGAAAAGAATAATTCAAAAATCAAAGTTAAAGACTTAGAGCAAATTATATAAGTTGTTGGAATTCATGATACCAAGACATCGTGAGTTGCGAAGATCCAAGTTTTTCTCTCATGGCCATGTAAATTTTTGTCTTGTAATTTTTGTTTCAAAAAAAAAAAAAAAAAAAAAAATAGAAAAAGGAAAAAGAAAAAAAAAATCATCATTATGGCCATAGGGAAGTAGAAATTTTTATGTCAAGCAAGAAATCAAAGAGAAGAGTTAATTGTCAAGGTTCTATGAGGTTCAATAGTTTATCAACAGTTGAAGACCAAAGAAGACGTTGTTTCTACTAAGCACTATGAGAGAGTCGAAGAAAGATACATTTGGTTGCTTTGTTAGTCCGCTTTCAACTGCACAAGATCTTTCTAAAGACCGGGTTTAACTCATCACACGTAATTAGTCCAAATTGCAGCGAGATGTCCCTCTCATCTTTTCTCTCTCCTAATCTTATCCAACAGAATCACGGATGCATCTTACAATGTCTATCTAGTTGTGTAATGGATATCTCTTTATCTAGCAGTTGTTGCGGATGTGTCTCCATTTTCTTCGCTAGCCTTTAGCGCTGGCACCATTAATTTCTCCGGCATTCTAGTCACTTGGAGATAGGTTGAGAATTTGTATGTCCTCATAGCTCTTGGATACTTGTGACCAATTAGAAGTACAAGTTTTGTGGGTACACCTCTGGTAAACCCTCCGAGACAACACTCCGCCACTAGGTCCACCTAGGGTTCAAATGATTTTTATTTTCTAATAAATTTGCTCGAGGACTATCAAATAATAAGTTTGGGGGTATTTGATAGACGCATTTATGTGTCTAATTTGTCCTCAATGTTTCGTATTGTTGGTACTCGTTTTTGTCCTTATTATGGTGTTTTGTGTGTTTGTAGGTATTTTTGGGAAATAAATATTTTTGGAAAATTCGGCTCGAAAAGTTGCTCGGAACACCCCCCGTAGGACATTTGATATTCGGACTCCCACTTTGGATAAGGGGTAACCCAATTACTAAGGGGCACCCAATTGATATTCGCACCCCCAGCTGTTGGATAAGGGGTGACCTTCTTCTTCATTTGAATTTTCATTTTTGGCGGGAAAAAAAAAGAGTTTCACTGGCAGATTTGTCGATCGGATTTCGGATGGGTTAGAGGTAGACTCAATCGCTGAAACTTCATGGGTGGACGCGATATGACTATAGAATGTTGGTATGGGTGTTTGTTTGGACAAAATTTGGTTGAATAACGTGTTTCAATCCAAAACAGTGGAAAAAAGCTTGCACGGGTTCAAGTGAAGTTAACACGAGTTAGAGGCGTGTAATGCATCAGTTTGGAGTGCTTTTCACTACAGAGATGCGTTAAGAAGATAAATAAGGAATGTTTGACAGCTGATAACGCGTGGAAGATCCAAGAAATGGAAAATATTGCCGTGAGAATAAAAATAATAAAGAGAGGATATTTTGAAGTTATGAAGGAGATTCGATGCATCTTTCGGGTTTAAATAGGTTGAATTATTACCATACAAGGGGATGGAGAGATTTGGGAGAGTTTGGAACGTCACAGAGTCAAGAAAATCGAGTTCCAGAGAACACCATTGTTGCTGCTGCTACCAAGAACACGAAGAACATTAGACCAAAAAAGACAGTCGTTTATGAACAGTGTCACGACAATTTCGTGAGGGTCGCAGAGATACGGTAACAACAGCATTTCATATTTATCGTTCTTTGTAACAGTGTTTGCAACAACTATAAACGTTGCAAACACCCGATTTTCAATATTTATTCCATTTTCGCCTCTTGTAAACACTTTTCGAGCAATGAAAAATTCCTTTGAGTGTGTTTCCAACATGAGGAGCTAAACCCAATCAGGGACGACTTGAGGAAGCTAAATTTCATGAATGTGGTAATTCTATTAATTCTTTTTATGACTATTTCAGACCGTTATTTAATTGAATTATGATTATCATTGAATGGTTGTGATTTCAATTGATGGGTCATGCTTAGCAAAAATGTTTTGATGTGCCATGCTTTAGATTTACATCCATTACTTTCGAAATCTACATTAGGCAATGAATTAGAGTCAATGAAACTTTATCTTATGAGCTATTATCGTTTAGAATTGATTTTTGAACCGCATAAAATCAAGTCCGGTGGAATCCCGAGTCCCGGTCATCTCTTCATCCCGTGACAATATTTGTATATATTTTTCTTTTATTTTCTTTTATTAAAACTTAAAATCAATCCCATCAAGTCCGAGTGAACGACAACCCTTATTACTACAACATTATTGAGTCACATCATACTCGGTGGTATAATACGGACTGATGTGCTTGTAAGGTTCGTCTTCCCCAATCTGCAACATAGCTTTCATGGAATGGGTGCAAGGGAAACTATGCTTCGCCACCAATTGCGTGTACATGTCCTAGCATCCAAATCCACCATATGCTTACCAAAGTGGGAGAAATTATTTCAAATACTTTATCACTTGCTCTTCTAAACTTGTAGAAACGAGGTCGGTAATCCTCTTGTTGAGTCTAGCTTGCATCCGTGGTGTAAGTCCGGAATTCCACTTACTAGACAACACCAACCTTTCGTAGTTCTTCTCCATTACATAAGCACGAATACAATCCACAAGCTCTAGTCTGGGAGCCGCTTCTCATGCTTGATAACACTATTAAAACTCTCCGCAATATTCGAGGTGTTCTCACCCCACCTTTCTCCTTGAAAAGCATGAGCTTCCCAGTTCTCAAATGGAATCTTCACCATCCAATAAATCACTGAATCAAGCTTGAGATTGCTCAAACTCTTGGCGGCGGCAAAAAATTTCTCCTTTGTTAAGGTAGTGTAGCACTCTTCAAACAACTTCACAAGCAGGTTTGCCCGCTCTTACCCTTTGGAACAGAACATTACCTTTCATGTGGTACAAACAAAAAGAATGGAAAGCTTTTGGAAAGACTAGAGGGACATGCTTCAAAAGGCCAGCTCCACGGTCTCGATATGATGGTCGGTGGACCGGTCTTCACTAATAATACCCTTCAAAGTTGGTTAGGAACCATTCCCAACTGTCACAATTTTCGCAAGGTACAATACCAAAAGCAACTGGAAAGATCTCTAGAAAATACAAAAAAAAAAAAGATTCAAAGAGTAACACACAAAAACTGATATCCATGAACAAGTTAATGGGTCAACAAACAAAATTTATGGGATCAACAACAGCAGTTATGTGATCAACATCTACTATTATGGTATCAATAACTGCGATTATGGTATCAACAACTACAAAAGAGGTTAACAAGCGCAAAATTACGGTATCAACAACTACAAAAAGAGGTCAACAACTGAAATTATGGGATCAACAACAAACAATTATGGTATCAACAACTACAAAAGAGGTTAACAACTACAAAAAGATGAGATCACAACAGCAGTTATGTGATCAACATCTACTATTATGGTATCAACAACTGCGATTATGGTATCAACAACTACAAAAGAGGTTAACAACTGCAAAATTACAGTATCAACAACTACAAAAAGAGGTCAACAACTGAAATTATGGGATCAACAACAAACAATTATGGTATCAACAAACTCCATTTAGTGGGAATTATGAAATTATGTCATCAACTACTGCAAAAAGAAATTATGTCATCAACAATCGCAAATTATGGAACAACAACAAGAGTTGATACAGAAAAAAGGGGTCAACAAATGCAATAATGGGATAAACAAAAACAACATTTGAAATCCAGGGATATAATGCATCAACAAAATAATTATTATGTGATCAAACAACAAATGATTATGGGATGACCAAAGTTATGTGATTCATAGAATTGAAATCCAGGGATATCATGTGATTCAGAAACTAAAAGAAGAGAAAAAAGATTAAAAAACATACCTTGGTTACCAGTTTTCCCGCAAGCAACCATAAGACCTCCCTTAAACTTCCCAAAGTGAGGAAAGTGCAATCAATAAATAACATCTGGGACGACGCAGTACTTATTGAATCCAATAATTGAAGCTTCAAAAGCAACAAAAACCTCGGGAATCGCTTCGTATCACCATCATAATCATACTTTACGACGCTTCCAGATTATAATGTTCAATTGAGTCTTTATACCAAACAAAGTCTGAATATGACTTGATATCATCACCCTAAAGAGACTCTTTAGTGAACTGTAACCCATGGTATGCCTGACTATACGAGAGATCAATACCATACTCCTGATGGAGCAAATCTTTAACATCAGCTGCAGTCTTTTTCTTCTTTGATGCTCGAAATTCATCAATTAAGATATCCTTTAGAAAAGACTTTGTCATCCTGACCTTTGCTGGATCAGAAGAAGCTAAATCACATGCATTCTCCCTGTTAAACGTCTTGCACTGAAACACACCATTAGAATTGGCAACGAGAGACGCATGAAACCTCCAATTACAAGATTGAGTTTCGTGGTTAACACATCGGACAGTGTAACGTGTCTTGTCACTCTTACGTACGTCAAGTTTGTAACCACTATGATATTCATACTTCTTAACACTATCACGACAATGGATTTTATTATCAAAAACCTGCCCTACTCCAGTTAAGATGTTTGCCCAAGCATCTGACTTCTTGGGGACCCTTCTGACCATAGATGAATCATCAGTCAAATCTTCTACAATAGCAAGATTATTATTTGAAACACAACTTGATGATGATGATGAAGGACCAACAGAAGAAGAACTAGGAACATCATCAACAACAGTATTAAACAGGATGTTAAACTTCACCGCATCACCTTTGGAGATACAATAGTGAATGAAAAACCTCAACTCAAGATCGTGATTAATCACATGTGAAATTCCATCAACGGTGTAACCAAAAATTACGAGGTCTTCGTGGATATAAGGCCAGACTTTTTGACCACACTAATCAACTCATTGACAAGTAGTTAACTCCGATACAACATGCGATAAGGTCAAATTGGATAAAGTGAACTCTGCAACAGCCATTTTTGACCCGCAACAATAAAATAATCAAAATGGATCAACAAATCTAATAAAAACAATGTTGACACCCTAATCCGTCAACAAAACCAATGTTGATACAATAAAACAACAGCTATCAACACACATAATCAGCAAATTGTCCAAGTTATTGCATCAATAACGAAAGTTGATCCAACAAAACATGAATCAACAACCAATGTTGATATAACAAAACAAACATAACAACCATAATCACAAATTTATGCAGGTTTTTTGCATCAACAATGAAAGTTGATACAACAAACCTGTTTTGTTGTTGATACAAATAATCTGAATATGGTACAAATTTTTAGTATCAACAATGAAAATTCTATGTCAGCAACAAGGACTCGAATACAAAAACAAGATAAAACATTATCATATATCTTACTACGCGTCGCATCAAGATCAAGTGGTGCAAATGTGAACCAAAGAACATGAAAAACTACATTAACATATATGCTCCTTGATAAAAAATTCACAGAAAATCATAAGAAAAAGCCTAAACCAAACCTAAGATACTCGCACATCACTCCTGGCCGCGCCTCGTGAAAGATATATTCAATGTCGAACGTTAGATATGTAAACTGAGAATATAAACAATGAGTTTAAGCTTCAAACAATGAATAATATCCAAATAATTCTCCTACTAACTCATCAACAACCAATGTTGACACAATAAAAAACCAATCAACAAAACATAATCAGAAAATTACCCATTAAACTGCATCAACAACCAATATTGATACAAATAACTGAAATTGTACAAAATTTCAGTGTCAACTATGAAAAATCTATGTCAACAACAAGAAGAAGAGCTACAAAACATCATAATATGTTACTTGATTATATTACTAATAATTCATCCGCAAAGTAAAAACAACAAAAAATTCAAAAAATCAAAAACCGAAGATTGGAGATTGAATAATACATGTTTAAGATATGAATAACGATATCGAATTCCAATCAATGCAGTAGAATCAAAACACAAAAGAAATCGAGTTTCCAAAATTTCGATCTCTGTAACAAAAAATACAAATAAAACTGATTACAAAAAAACAGATTAAGATACTACAAAAACGAACATGCAAATATAAAATAGATCACAACTCATCTTCAATCACGAATCAACATTACCAATTTGTTTTAAAGATTGAGAAAATTTTGTTGATTCTGTTGTTGATGAAGAAACTAAGCCAGATCCGATAAAATCAATTTTGTTGATGAAGAAACGATTTCATAAATGACTGATTCTGTTGTTGATTACTATCTTGATGAATTGATTCAGTAATAGAGCAAGAATTGATTATGTTGTTGATTTCAATTTTTTTTTCTTCAGCTGACGAACAGCTCTGCTCTCTCGGGTTTTTCTTTTTTTTTTTTCCGTTGAGAAAACGAGTTTGGTTCATTAATTATATAGAAAGGGTAATTTTGTAATCTCGCAAAATTCTTAATGGACCCCTGATGGGCTTTGGATGGAGAGGGGTATATTTGTTGCTTCATAAGGGTAATTTTGAAGCCCGTCAATAAAGAGGGTATTTATATAATTCCCACTTTTAGAATTAAATTATTTGAACTTTTTAGCAGATTTTTTATATTTTTTTTAGGTAAATAATATTTCGTAAAATTTTAGTTATTTTAGGTACGTAATTATTTTTTTTAAATATGATTGGTCGGAAAATATATCGTGGGTTTGAAAAGATTCTCCTCAAATTCTATTGGCTGAAATTTAAAAATGGCGGGGCCAGAATCAACCAAAAATTCCGATTAATCACGTCGCTCGAAAAAAATCTGTTTTTATATAAATAATAACATTAGGTAAACCAAAAAATTAAGCACAGTCATCCACATCTCCCTTTTCTTCTTGTTTATCTATAGTTGTTGGACCTTTCAATTTTCCCATGGCTCTCTAAAAGAATCAATCCCATCTCTAATTTCTGCCTCCCATTTCCCATGATCTCTGTTTAATCCCTCCTAACTTTTCTTCTTCTTCTTTTTGTTGTTCTTCCTCTTCTCCATTATAATTTTGGTCTTACTACTCTATTTCTTACCTTTGATTTTGCTTTGATCAAATAAATTACAACCTAAAAGACCACAAATTTCACATGTATCACGGGTACATTCAAATCTAGACCGGGTATTTCATTATCGGTTTCTCCTATAAAAGAACGACTTGTTAGATTCTGGATCCCAGCATAACACGAGTACTTCTGAGACATGAGGACTATTACTAGTGTTGTTGTTATCATGAATTTACAGAGAAATTCAATCATGTTACCACAATTATTAATTCATTAAAAATTGCAAAGCAAATGAGGAACAACAGATCAAATGGGTGATTTGCATCGGAATGGTCAATGAGATTTGAGGCCTGATACCTTGGAAGAAAACTAAATGTATAATGATCTGCCTTAATAATTTAGGACTTAGATGATGATCTAACGAATAAGAGAGAATGCGACGATGGTTAGATTAATTCCTCTACTGGTTTGATTGTTGTTATGGAAAATCTATGGATCTGTTAGCCAAATAATTGTTCTTTCACCATTAATGATCCCTTCAAAAAGGTTGAGAGTTCTGTGATCTATGAGTTTCAATTGGGTTTGTTCGTTTAATACTTGACATACTAGCTGTTGATGGATTTAAATGATTAAAATCATCTACCCATTAGAGAGGTTCATGAAAAAAAGATATTGTATACAGCATGTTTAAAAGCTATTTTATTCACGGTATAAGCTTGTTTGAGACTTGTCGAGAAGAGGAAGAAATGAAATCATTGAAACTTTTTTTTTTGAATGTAATCATTGAAACTTGAAAGTGAATAGACTTGAGGTATAAATGATATTACTACCTAGTTTTTTATTTTTCAAAATTTCAAAGTAAGGAAATATTTAAAATATTCAGAAAACCAAATAACCAGAGTTAGAAGTCCTCTTATCACAAAGGGAGGAATGTGCACCCCGGGTTAGAGGTGGGTGCACATAGACGCACTCTGTTAAGCGTCCACAATTTTTTTCGAAATATCTACATATAATATTAATGTCAATCTACGTACATTCACTTGCGAAGCAATGAGATTAAACCTCGGCCTTCAACCCTTACACAATTGAACTTATCATCATATATTCTTACTTATTGAGAGAGTAATTATGATAAATTTTAACCATGCTGGCGACGATTAAGTGAAGAATAATTGTAGTACTTGAGAGATAGCCAAACGTTAGCGGAGAGTAACCTTTGAGTAAGCCATATAACAATTTAATGTTCGTTTAGAGTGTAATCGTTTGCACAAATTTCAAGTAGAATGAAAAGGTACTCAACATCACACCCTTCAACGCTTTTTGATCTCTTGGGTGCTAGTTCATATCAATTACGAGGGTTACATTAGAATTGTGACTTAACCACATTCATGTAGTCTAAATTACAGAGGGTGTCACATAGTGGTGTAAAATAGAGTATAAATCCGGGTACCTGTAGCATCTTCCAATGGGGATTGACGTCTCCGACCTATTTAGCAGATTTGAAAAGGTGTGCAATAAATTAAAATTGAGATGGAAATTTATTGTACTGCTCTCGTAAAATTGCACACCTCACACAGAGTTTTCCTCCTCTCTCTATCTCAACTAGTTTCTTCCCTGTGCGTTGCACGGGGTTAAGTTAATTGAAGTATTACCTGTGCTGAAAATGTAGCCGTAACTAAAAATTGTGTTCCAGTTCATAACTACTCCCTCCGTGATAATCTTGACCACTGTTTTACACATCTTATTCACATCAATCTACTATTTTTTGAGTTTCAGTCATCAATTACTACTACTTTTTCTTTGCCGGCAGTTGGGTAGAAATAGGATAGTATAATTAATTTTTTGTTTACATAATCACTGAGATAGTCATGCTTACCCAAATTCTAAGAGCAAGTACTTGTACTAATTTTGGAGCTTCTAATATTGTGTTGATTCTGCTGCTCATGGGACACCATCTGTAGATAATCAAATTTAAAACTTAATATTATCCTCATTTGCAGTATACTTGATATCGATAAAACTGGAATCCTAGTTAATAATGAATGAAAACTGGTCTCACTTGTGCTAGATGCATGACTTGCCTGTAATCACCAAAGGAAGTTCTCACTTGTGCAAGATACACAATCACAAAAATAACCGAATAGACATGGGAGTGTGCACCAAATAATCAGGTACATATGAGTGCAAGAACTTAAAAACAATTTTGGTACACGCATTTTACAGATGATCTTCTTAATAGGATTCACTAAATGTTAGTGGTGTTATCAATCCATCGAACTATATCTACCTAAAATTGTACATTTCTGGGTTGGAATTATATTCTTTGCATTTCATTATCAAAAAAGAGAATCTACAATGTTATTTGTGGTGCTCCATAATGCATTACTAATATTTTCAATGGTAGCATATAGAGATTCAACGCGCGCAAACTTCAATACCATCTTTGGGAATCGAACCCACAATAACATGGTTGAGAACCATGTGCTCTTCCATTTGAGCTAAGATAGCAAGTAACATTTACCGACGTAATTGAGAATTAACATAGTCAACATTGTCTTGATGATTCATAAGCATATAAGTATATATCAAGAAGAGATTTTTCCTGATCCTCGCTGGATACACACATAATACCCCAACAACATAAGCCCATGTCTACCTTGTCTAAAATTATTAAAACAAAAGTCGTGCCCGATGCCACCATACGTACTCGCAAAGGTTGCAAACAAACTGGATGCATTAAACAGTGAGGAAATCACCATGTATACTTTAAAACTATTTTTTGCAGAGTTTAAAATGTCCTTTATTTGTACAAAACTACAGGTCGTTAGAAAAAATAACCGAAGATCATTGCTACCTTGCATATGGAAACACCAAAATTTCCTTCAACTGCAAGTAAAATTTATGTCACCTTGAAGCACAAACCATTGTCAAAAGAGAAAAATACTTCCAATCCTAGCCCATACTTAACTTTAATTACCATCATTATATCCAGGAAAAAGATCAAAATAAGCTCAAGACATTTGCAAGTACACCGAAAGAACATTAACTAAAAATATCTTCTGAGATTGAAAAAGAGTAGAAAGAACCTTGGTCAATCTGTATAATGAAGATAGACGCATATCTTCATTGGCAGAAGCCGGAATTATACAATGAAGTTTTTTAGTAGATATTAAGCAGCAATACTTATAAGCCAACTGCACAGTATTATCAAAGATATAATAACTGCGACCAAATGAGGGGGAGGAAACATGATAAGGCGCGAGCCTAGGATATGTATGCACAGATAATATAGGTATATATACAAACTACAACTGAAAATGAATTTCAATACCATGAATAAAATAAAAGCGTGCTAACCTGTCTCGCATGTCACTGCCTGCCGGTATATCGATGGAGGAGATAATGAAATTGCCATACAAAATAGAAATAAGAATTTTCATATAGGAATAGAGGAGCACTAAAATGGGAATTTCCATTTGAAAAACAAATTCAAAAGTATGGGAAGGTTGATAATAATTCTTCACAAAGGTGGAGAATGAACAATCACTACAGGCCTTAGTTGGAGTCTCCAAGCGGATACCGTCTGATCAGTGTAAGAACCGAATAATGAGACAGTAAACAACTTAACTTCAGCAATTATAAAATTACAAATGTGGTATACCTCTAATGTAACGTCAAACATTGATGCAATAGGATAGGAGGAGAGGACCCAATTCACTTCTTATTCTGAATTTTATAAATCTGAAACTTCGTTGGATCAACAATAAGAACTAATTGTTAAAGTTTCGTTTACAACAAAATCAAGAATAAGAAAAGGAGAATCGTGGAAACAATTATAAGTTATCAAGTTATTTATCGTAGAAATGGTGAAGAAAAATTATACTCCCTCATTCTTGCCTCATCTGAGTTCAGCAAACCCCTTTATATCACCTTCGTTTATTACTTTAGCCTTCCTTGCAGAGACACAAGTGCTTCTTGAGATTAGATTCACAAAAGCAATAATGTCTGACACTTTTGGATTATGTTTTACTGATGAGACCTATAGGTTATCAACTTAATGACGCAACTCCAAAAGGTTTTTAGGGATTTTGGACTATACTGCTACCACACTACGTAACAACCGATCAACTGCAGGGAACATGAACAAAAGAAAATCAAATCATGAACCAAACTCAAGTTTAGATTTATAAACAAAGTAAGAAAACAAACCCAAGTGTGTATCCATAAATAACTTGACAGATAAATAATAGATGCCTTTGGAAACTACTAGTATAGCACGCACGCGCGATGCGCCTGCCGTTCCGTTCGTTCTGTAATTTTGTTGTCTATGTGTATTGTCAAAGTCAACACTCGATCAATGGTCAATGTCAGTGATCACCTCCAAGTGGTGAGAACTCATTTCAAACTAATTTGCAAAAAGTAATTATAACTAAACTCCAATCATCTACAAATGAAAGAAAGATTGAACTAAAATCAGTGGGAGGGTTGAATAAAAAATGAATTCACAACCAAAACTGAAGAGGGAATATTTTCTTAAGCATTTACAGTGTTACTCTAACAGCGAATGTGACAAAGTCAAATTGAGAGTGTAAAAATGATTTCTTTCTGATAAGTAAAAACTACTTTTCCTCTCTTGTACAGTATTCGGTACGACTTCTAAATAGAGGTCTAACCTCCCCATACACGACCACTAAACATGGCAGCAATACATGCCTTGGACTGCCCTCGAAGAATGGCAACTACCCTTACAGGCACCACTCTCCTAGCTTACTGCTGGCTTCTAATCGAGCCTCTCTCGAAGGTACTAACTGAATTTTCACGCCTTGGTTCACTGCCATCAACGAATCCAGCTCACACCCAAGTATTCCAAGCAAACATCAATTCCAAATCAAGTCCACTTCAGCCTCAAACTCGATCTCAAAACCACCAGATCACAGCCACTTCTTTTTGTTCTCGGTCAGCTCCTAAACTTCCATAAACATACCCAAATCTCAGATCGCAGCAATGTTGTCTTCACTGATCTTCTGCAGTAAATCAAGCTTATAAACGCATCAAGTTCTAACCACCGAACCCATTTCAGCACCTAATCGAACAGCTGATGTGCCATTCTCATCTTGCTGTAGCCTTGAGTCTTTTGCAGCTTCCAAACTCACCCAATTTCCTGAACTACCAACAGCAACAGATCTCATTCTTGGATGGTCTTCCTGGTCCACAATTCCACCCCCAGTTTCAGACCACAGCTCCATCTCCTTGTTCTTTTTGCAGTCGAGTGCTCTCAAAAACTCATTGTTCTGTTCATGACCACTGACATATTCACCCAACAACAACCACAATTTCGATACCCAAATCGGCCCTTGATAATAGTGGCCACAGATCCCCTTTGTTTGATGTTTCGGCTGCACAAAAAGGACCCAAATCAATCCCAATTCGGTACCTAATTCAGCCCACGAATTCAAACTAAAAACCACCATGAACTCTCCATGATTTTTTAGCTGCAGACTGTTAGTCTTAGGGAAAGTTTATACAAAATGGAGGGTACTACTAACATCAAGATAGAAAACAGTGATGCGAGAGAAATCTAGAGATAAGAATGAAATTAAGATAGAGGTACTGAATGATGAGTTAGAGATGAAAGAAGAGAGTGAGACAGAGTATATAGACACATACACATCCACCAATATCAAGTCTTACCATCTTCAACTCATGCCACACCACATATTCAGTAACACTCTTAACCTCCAACTCCATACTCAAAAATATGTGAGAAAAATATTTTAGAAGAAAAAGGTTGACATCTAACCTTTTCCATTTTCTGGTTGGATCAGTTCACAATGTTGAGCATGGTCAGGAAGTCTTGGACTTTGGCGAGGTCCCGAGCTAGAGGCCTGGTTGGACTGACGATGCATCGATATGGGATCTCTTCCTCGAGACAGCGTTGGATCCCATTTAAGGAGCTGTAATGAAATTTTAAAAATTAGCTTGTAAAATAAAACAGAATATCACCTTAAGTAGTATGTACATGTAAGTCGCCGGGTATTACTAAGTTGTTCTGTGATTATGTTGGCCAAAATATCTTAGAATCTCATCATAGTTCATCTAAATCCAATATCATAACAATCATAATGCTATAACTATTACATGTAACTAATGACAGTTCATCCAAATTTTGGAGCATGACTAAAAACATTTGGAATTGATGAACAGATTCATCATAATACTCTATTGTTCCCTTTTCGATATGTCTATCTACTGCAGGTCTTTTGTAACTGGCAAACTGCATTCCTATGACACATGGATACACTTCTAGAATAAAAGTTGGTTTTACATTTGCCATAAATGTTGTGTAATGCAGTTATACCAATGACTTGTCACATTAAGTGTTAACTAACATCTTTTAAATTTCAGATTCATTCTTAAATTCGGTAATAAGAAAAAGAAGATAAAAAATATATTTTGTACCCAAAAAGAAGTATGAAAAGAGTTTTGGAGTTGTGAATGTATGGGCTTTTGGGGAAGTTACCATTAACCTGTAGACCATCAGAGAATACCAAATTTACCGAATTTGAGAATGATTACAGAGATTAACATGGCAAAGGTATCCTAGTAAGTTGCATTGCATACATCATATTGCAGTATTTCTTACAACAATCAGCTGGGTTTAAGTCTTTGAAAAACAGAAAAAAAGGTTACATGCACGTATCATGGCATTGCAAAACTAAGGAAGCAATTTAGAAAAACTACTGTATCATTACCAAATCGAACAATCCACCACCTAATACTACCGTACGATTTCTTCACTAACTGTAACCCTAACTTCATTGAAAATAATTCCCTTATCCAAAAATCCCAAACGCATACAACACCACCACCATTAATCAAAGCATATAAAGCAAATTTTCTACAAAAATCAACACAGCCCAATTCATCTATCTTCCTATCGACATTTAAGGAAATCAAATCAATAAAAACCTTTGATTGTAATGAATTTTAAGACATAGAACGAAGAAATTAAGACATAGAGAGTGATGGAAATGGATACCAAAAGGAGAATAATAACCAGCACCTGAAGCTCGATCTACCTAGGTACAAAAATCATTCGGAATTTGAAGCTTTGAAAGCTTTATAACTGGGAATCCAGATTTCAATTGAAATTAGGGGTTTGGGGACGAAAAAAAAAGAAAGAAAAGAGATGGGAAGAGATTGAATGAAGTTGCAGCTGAAGGATTCGAAACTAAATTTGAATTGAAATCTTATGTTTAAGTTTCGATTGATTTCAATTCGTGTGGAAAATGGAGTTTCAGTTCTTCTTCAGCTGATTTTCGGAAGTAAAAGGAGAAAATAGATGAAGGGGAAAACACGATTTCCACATATAGCCCTCGGCTGTCTCAAATATACGAAAATGTACGCAGAGTGTTAAAAACACGGAGGGGTAATATAGTCTGTTCATGTGAAACCGGAGAAAAACCCTCTTCTCTTTATATTAGTATAAGATAGGTTAATGAGACCTATAGGTTATCAACTTAATGACGTAACTCCAAAAGGTTTGTATCCATAAACAACTTGACAGATAATTAATAGATGCCTTTAGAAAACTCAAGTTTGGATTTATAACTGAAGCGAGAAACAAACCCATATGAATCTACCATTTAGATTTATAAGCATAGTGAGAAAAGAAATCAGAGTTCGAAAACAAAAATAAGGACCCTTCTTAGGAAAATACTATTATTAACCCTTCTGAGAAGTGCAACTACAAACTGAATAGATTACTTACAGGAAGGTCTTAATTAGGGGAAGAAGAAATGCACGGTTCCTCCAGTTTCTTCGATTGTAGGGTTTCGAGAGGCAAGGGTGACAGTAGAATTTGAAAATCCAGTTAATTCCTTGAATACTATACACCAAGGCTCCATGTGATTGAATAAGATAAAGCGATAATGAAGAAAGTAAAGATAGACTACCGAATGTGCAGTTGAAACAGAAAAAAGAGAGAAGGAGAATCGGGAGAGAAAAAGAGGCGTTTGATTATTATGCAGTGAAAATTAGATTTAGGGTTTTGTTAGGCGTTTTAGTCGTGGAGTTGTGAGTAATCTACACCTCAGGTGTTTAGTGTGCACAAATAATTACATAACAAATTGAAAACCCTCTATTCTTATTGGTAGGGGTCAGAAGCTCTAGAATTCAAACTTTTGGCCAAACTTTCAATGTGAGGCCCAAATTATATATACAATGTGGACAATAGTTTGAAAAGGATATACGGGTGTCCCTTCGTTTCCCTCCGTGAATTAACGTTATACCGGTGCCCATGGCGTTATTTCTTACCCAGACCTAAAATAATGTGGAAAAGGTCCAACTAGCTAGCTCATTGAAGGGTATG
>JAJJWW010000644.1:58802-145690 GCA_023531295.1 Papaver armeniacum
TTATGATTGCGATAATGATATGTCGTGGATGATTGCATGGTAGAAATCTTCCGAAGCCACATGATGAAATAGATGAGTTGGGAGACATTCCGTTGCCGACGTACTGCTATCAAGTCTTCAAGGACTTTGCCCTAGGGGACACCCTTCGAACCATCTTCTGAATCTTGAACTATCGTATGGAATGGGATGCGGTGAGCAGTCCCAGTTATATTTCGTTAGATCCGATGGCATGGACGAATATGTGAATGTATCTTTGTGGCGTGCTTTGGAGTCTTCGATGCACATGTACGGCTTCATGTTGAGAAATTCCCGCGGCTCGTAAAACTTCGGCAGTGATGATGTTGAAATCAGAAATAACTAGGTTGAGGGGAGTGAAAGAGTCCCGTGCTGGTCATCTCCTTGTGTAGCCTACTTTCATTGCATCGCCTTGAATCCATGTCCACGGTGTTTGATAGAAGCTTATTGTACTCTTCTCGGATGTGTTCTTTGGGATGCACATAGACGAAATATTCGGATAGCGAAGAGGTAGGAATGAGAGAGTTATGTTGTTTATCGTGGCTTCCTCTGTTTCTTCAAGAAAATGTTTGAACACGTCTCCTGGAGTTATCTCATGAGTCTTTGATGGTCGTCGGGATAGACTGCGATGAGCAGTCCCCAGTCGCATTTTCTTTAGTTTCTGAAGTTGTTTTCCTCTTAGCAGGCTTGGGATCCGCCGTGGCCTCGTAAAACGTTGAAGGCGTCTTCTAGACACAGAGGTGATGATATTCTTATGATACACCCTTGAAGAGTAGATGACCTTGTTGTGGCTATGACCTTTTGGTTGATTGTGTCTTCTGATCTTTGACATCGAAGGGATTCCATGTAGATCTTTGTAGTGATTGCTGCTGCGGTGAAGCTCTGGATGGTATCAACAAATGAGCGACAACAATTCTTGGTAGCAGATGTAATCAGAAGAGACTACATTGTCGTGGGAACAATGTAGGTTGGCTAGAATTGTATGGGGGAATCCATGGAAGTAAAGTTGGCTGGATGCATAAGTGAGCAAACTTTCCATGGTCACGAGTTTTGACAGGATGGATCAAAAGGTGGCCATGACTACGAAGATTTGCTGGCTGCAATTTTGATCCTTGACATGGGGAGTGTGGTTCCACGACCATTTGCAGGAAGGAGTGGTGTTGAAGCGGCTTCGGCTCTTGGAGAGGATATTGAAACTTAAGGGGCCAAGTTACTGAAGCTTCGACCGGATCCTGGAGCAACTTATAGAGAGAATGAAGCCGGCCGAGCCGTTGAAGCGAGCGTTGAAGCGGAGCCGCTGCTGGAGAACGTTGAAGCGGAGCCACTTCTGGAGAGAACGTTGAAACGGCACCTTGCAACTCTCACAGCCTTGACGGTTACCATGTTGAAGTCGAAGACCGCGTCACTCAGCATTCTGTCAAACTCGACATCCCTCAGAGGTTAGGAGTCCCCAGTTCCATCTATCGATCGTGCTTTCCAGGAGAGGTTTGGGTTTGGGAACGACTTCCCTGGCTGGAAACACCTGCTTTCCTAATGCAGTGCGGCTGAGGGATGCAAATATGTCTTGACGCTACGCCTTGGATAAATATAGAATCTCACATGCTTGTTTCATCATAGATTTGCACGACTTTGTGGTGAAGTCCCCGTAAATCGTCGCGACTCGGCGAGAAAAAGGGTCTGTGAACTCGGGATGGTTAAGCGATTTCCTTTGTTTTCGATTTTGGAAAAGTCGTTCCCGATCTTTACGTGTGATGAAATTGGATTGCTGATTCCCTTCTACTGGGCGTTCAAGAGCAAAGCGAGCCTCTTCATCTATAAACGCACGTTCTGCTCAAGTGCATGCGCCGGATGTTAAAAGTATTCTTTGTCATTTCCCTATTGGGTTGACGTGACTCTTATGGTGGCCACTTTGTCAGTGTCTTAAGGAAATATGTATCTCTTCCTGAGTTATAAACACGTCTATCTGAGCCTTACGAGAACCTTTTGTCTTTTTATCAAATCAATGATGGTAAAAGGAGGTCGGCTTCTTAGGATCTTCCAAAGTATCTTGCCATGATGGTGGAGTAGCAGCGTCTCCGGTGACGGTTGGAGATGTCATACTTGAAGAAACGTTGTGGTGGTGTTTATGGGTGAAAACTATTTCTGTCGGTTTTGGTAATTTTGGGTGTGTGGATGAGAAATGAGTCTAAACCTTAAACAAATGCACTACACGGAGTGCTTGTAGATTCGAGAAATCAACTGGTGTGCAAATCCGGCCTAAACCAAGAAATGGCCGTTCCATACTTGTTTAGGTCACAAAGTGAAGGAGATTGGGTTGATCTTAGACAGGGAAGCGAAAGAAGGTGTTGAGATTGTGAAGGTGTCGGCTATGTATGACTTGTATCGAAAGTTTGAGGCGGCTTGCAGGATGTAAGCTATCAGTTCCGGTGTTTGAATACAATTGTATCAACACTTGCCTCTTCTGTCTTGACTTGCCTTGTTCTCTTGGAAATAGGGAGGAGAACCTATTTATACAAGTCATTTGAGCCTTATTCACGTCTCTCGTGGGAAGTGGAGGAAGTGGAGTGATGGAGTAGTTGAGTTGTGTGTTAGTGTTACACGACCGTCTTGCCCCTTCTCCCTGTCATCTCTTAACCGTCCATGACTTTCGACACGTTCTTGTGATGGCGCGTTGCACGCTGCACGCCTGTAAACCGCTAGACCAATACCCAAGTATGTATCCCCAGTTTGTGACATGATTGATGTCTCGAGTGTGTGGATCGTGGGACCCCAGAAAGTAGCATGTAATGCTAGATTAAATAACTAAGTTATTTAGGAAGTCGATACTTGTGAAGTATCGTGTGTATTCTATGTGTATTGCATCATGGTGTGGTAAAGTGATGGGTGGTGATCACCATGACGCCTCACCGACCAATTAACTCTGAAAGGGTTGTATAACCAAGTCTAGGTGAAGTTGGACGGACGAGATGATCTTTGAGACACTCATCCGCATCGTTGATGGAATTAGGGTTTTTGAAGAGGTGTAAGCATCACTCTTGCCTTGGTGAATCCAAGCTTGGGATAAAATTTTGACAGGGACGATCGTGCATGTGTGTAGACGACATGACGGCGTAGGCGCCATATCTCATTGTCTCGTGAAAGTGTGATCTCGGGGCCACTCAATTTGTCCGGCGAAGTTGAGTGGTCGAGATCAATTTTTAATGAAACTGGTGCCGCAAAGCCGCGCATCATGCCAACTTCGGGCTCAAGTTCCAAGACGACCAAGCTTGGTCGGTCTTGGACGATCAGCCTTGCGTGCATACAGTGGGATGGTGTATATACCTGTACTTCATTGTCCCATAGAAACGTGATCTAAGCCACTCAATTTGTCCGGCAAACTTGAGCGGTCGAGATCCGTTTGTGGTTGGGAAGTGTGACCACGCCTAGCTTGGGCGCGCGAATCAAGGTGTACAGCCAAGTTTGGTCTTGGTCGATCGGGTATGGAGATAGGTGGGCCCGCAGTGATCATGTTGATACTTACCGGACCTACTTAGTATATTCTGGACCCTTCATCCGAGCGGGGGAGAAAAGGGACGCTCGTGATCGCGACACAAACCCTAATCGGTTTTGCCTACCATGTGTCATACCCAGCTTGGGACGCACGAATCAAGACGACCAACCATAGTTGGTCCCGACCGATCGCTGAGGTATGTAGGAGGGCCCACGGTGTTTGTGTTGACATGCTCTGGGCCCTTTGAATCTACATCTACACCCTTCATCTATGCCTGCGAAGATGGATGGTTGAGACTGTTTTGGGATACATGTAATGTGCCGCAAACCCTAAGGGTTTTCCGCCCATACTGCTTTAGTTTGGACGATTTGGCAAACTATGCCACCGTTTTGGGAAGGCCGACCATGCGGGCCTGCGTTGGGTCTGTGGTAAATATTCCAATACCCGCTTGGGGTCATGGATTTAATCTAAGCCATCCGATCATGCTGGTGAAGTTGGATGGTCGTGATCGTTTCTGAGACTGATATGGTCAGTCCAGATTCAAATATGCTCAATCGGGCTAGTATAGCACACCGAGAGTTGTATGCTCAATCGGGCTAGTATAACACACCGAGAGTTGTAGCATGTACGTGTATTTCGTACATGCTTCATTATTAATGCTTGGAGGTTCGTGTTACTCGCCGAGAACAACACTCGGTCGTCATGCCGCACCGCAATGAGTACGGGAAATACAAATATTGGTCATGCATTAATTAATAATGTCAGTAAATTCACGTGGTATATGAGATTGTTGCCACATGCTCCATTCTAGAGTGAATTAGTAAAGTGAAGAAGTATTCATCACTTATTAATGGCTTTATCTTTGCAAGATGTCGGCAAGATAATTTTGGCTTTTACAATTTTAGCCTTAAATGAAAATCCACCATCAACATTAAGTCCCCTGCCTAGCGCATAATGTTTACGCTATTGTGGGGTAGGCATAAGATGGTGACAGTTAAAGACAAAGCTTATGAGACAAAGCTAGATATTACCAGGAGAGACGGGTCATCCTGTCCTTGGAGCATGTCACGTTCAAGAGGCGTCCAGACGAGTGTTCCCCTAGAATGATGTCGGTCTTGCCTGCTTCGATGGACTGTTATGCCTATTTCATTCATGGGGCTGCTGCACCTGCTTGATCGAACGTGGTCTTGATGTGCCTGTTTTGGTTAATCATGGGTCCGCTGCGTCTGCTTGATCGAACGTGGAACCCGATGTAAGCATGCTTGATTCGAACATGGGCGAGATGTGCATGCGCCCGATCAAACGCGGGACCACCGTGTACATGTTTCAAACGTCGGCCATGTCCCGTGCATACTTTGACCGTACGGTTGATGTACTTGCTCGAGTGTCATCTTGCTACTTCGACCAAACACCGACCAAGCTAGCTTGACTAAATACCGGACTTGATGCTTTGACCAAACACCGGCTTTGCTGTTTGCTTTGCTCGAACGTGGGACCCGATGTGAACAAGCTTGTTTTTTTAAAAAATGAACCTTGTGTGCTCAAATATAAATGTGGGTCCTGTAGTGTAGGATCAGAATATCGCAACACCAATACCTTTGCGAAATCCATGAACGACGCATCGCGAAGATATCGCAGATTGATAATAAAAATGACGCAACGGATGATGACAGCCTGAACACGAGAAAGATGTGAAGACCTAGCGAGATTTAGGAGTGTTGCGAGATTGTACATTTGTACACTTGCGATATTTCGCAAGTCATACCCGAAAATAAAGGACAGCTTAGCTGTCATCCACTATGTAATATCCTATATAAAGAGCCCAACAGGCTTAAGAGAAGGGGGATCTTTTTCGAGGGTTGGGCAAGTCATTAAGAGAGAGAAAATTTAGAGCGGTTGTAAATTCTTTAGTTTATTTCCTTTTCATCTTGTAACATTTGTGAGTTTAATCAATAAAAACTATAATTGTTCATCTTAAAATGGTTTGATTGTGTGGATTCTTGTGAGGGGTGTAGTGTGGGATTTCCTGCAACTACATAATGGCGCTAGAAACGGGGACTATTGAAGATTGAAGATAAAAGATTGTTATTAAGGTTGTTCAAATCAAGAAAATGATGAAACAAAACGTTAAATCAGTTAAAGTAGAGAAAATTAAAATCAAAGAATGTAATAGAAAGTTGGAATGTAGCTTGATTACGAAAACAATGATTAATGAATTCCATGAAAATATCAAAGGGAGAATACATAAACGAGATTTTGAATGAAAGAAGATTACAACGATGGAGAAGGCATCACCCTTGAAATATTGGGAAAAACAGAAGATTACATTCATAGCAACAGAGATACCAAGAGAAAATTTAAACCACACATCTCCTCTGGTAAGCACAATAACTACACGGAAAGAAAAGGAGAAATCAGTAAAAACTGTAGAAGAATGGGCGGTAAATAGAACTCTGATTGATACGGGGAGTTCGGCGGATATAATATTTTACCATGCATATAAAGGAATGGGATATAAGGATGATGAGACGTCTCCTTCAACCTATCATATTCATGGCTTCGGCAAATCTACAACAAAACCAAAAGGAGAAATAAAGGTACTGAATTTCGCTAGGAGAGATTGAGACACAAGTGACACTATGTGTAGTGGATATGGAATCACCATACAACATGCTATTGGGAAGGCCATGGATACATGCAATTAAAGTTGTAGCATCAACATTACATCAATGCATTAGATTTCCTATGCCAAGTGGGATTGGTGAAATTAGATGGGAAGTCGATGAAGCGAGATTATGTTATCAAATTGAAGTGAAACAGTACGAAGTACGTGCAAAGAAGTGAAAAATCGCAGGAAAATGGCGAAGGAAGCAAAGAAAGAAGAGGAATTTAGAGCTTATATGATAAGAGTAGAGGAAGGAAAAGGGATACCCAGCAAAATTTCGGAAGAAGGAACTGATCCTGCGAAAGAGATAAAAGAACCTACACCTATGGGAGAACCTAAGGCCAGTTACACTGCGACGGAACCGACAAAAGAAGTGAATGTTGGAACTGAAGAAGAACCCAAAATACTAAAAATTGGGACTAAGATGGAGACATATGAAGAAGAAAGAACTATTGGTTTGTTGCGAGAATTTAAAGATATTTTCGCGTGGAACATGGATGAGGTGCCTGGAATAGATCCGTCTGTGGCATGTCATAAGTTGGAGATTGACAAAAATGCAAGGCCATTCAAACAAAGAATCAGAAAAATCGCAACAACATATCATCCTCAAATAGAAGAAGAGTTGGCGAGAAGATGCTTGATGCAGGAATCATAAGACAAGCAAAATATCCTGAGTGGATAGCAAATATGGTCGTAGTTCCAAAGAAGAAAAAGGGAATAAGAATTTGTATAGATTTTACGGATCTGAATAAAGCTTGTCCGAATGATAGTTTTCCGTTGCCAGATATTCCACAAATGGTCGAATCAGCAGCAGGAAATGATAGAATATCTTCTCTAGACGGGTATAAAGGATACAATCAAATCCCTCTCGCTGAAGAAGATCAGAAGCACGCTGCTTTCTTCGCTCCAAGAGGATTATATTGTTATCTGAAATGTCGTTTGGTCTCATGAAATCTTGGAGCAACATACCAAAGGATGGTAGAGAAGGTGTTTTGCGAAATGGATACACAAAACATTAGAAGTGTATGTGGATGATATGTTAATAAAAAGCAAGGAAGCAAAAGATCATTTCCAAGATCTGAGAGAAATTTTTGAACAAATGAGACATTTTAATATCAAAGTAAATCCAGAAAAGTGCATCTTTGGGGTTGCGTCAGGAAAAATTTTAGGTTACATTGTATCAAAAGAAGGAATACAAGTTGATCCAGAGAAAGTGCAAGCAGTTCGCGACATTCCAACACCGGCAACGGTAAAAGATGTACAGAAGTTAAATGGGCTCTTAGCTTCCCTGGGGAGGTTCATTTCGCGATCATCAGACAAATGTAAACATTTTCAACATACTCAAAAAATGGACGAAGTTTAGATGGACAGACGAATGCGAGAAAGCTTTCCAAGGAATAAAAGAACATTTGACGAATATATCTATTTCACAAAAGGCAGAACCAGGAGAAGAATTATTAATCTATCTTGCAACAACTTCGCATGCGTTAAGTGCTGTGTTGTTGCGAATGGACGCAGGAGTTGAAAAACCAATCTATTATATCAAAGAAACCTTCAATGTCAGAGAAAAATTATTCAAAGATTGAAAAGCTAATTTTGGCATTAGTTTATGCAAAGATTTAAAATTAGCATATACTTTCAAGCACATGAAATAAGGGCATGCGACAAAAATACCAATAGAGTCGTAATGAAGAATTCAAAAGATCGTGCGAGTTGAGAGATGGAATGCACAAATAGGACATTTCAAAATCAAATATGAAATATTATCTTCACCTAAATCGCAAGTTGTTGCAGACTTTTTAGCAGAATTTCCTATAGAGGATGCTGAAGCTGTGGAAGAGATGATGGATGTAGAAGAAGAATATGGAAATCCGAGAGATTTATTAACATAGCCAAATAGATGGGAAATATTGGTGGATAGATCATCAAATGGGGAAGGTAACAGAGTTGGAATTATTTTGATTTCGCCAGAGGGCAACAAAATGGCTTTTTCCTTCAGATTGGAGTTTGAGTCTACCAATAATGAGACAGAATATGAAGCTGTGATACATGCCTTGAAGTTTGCAATAGAAATGAAGTTGGAAAATGTGAGAATTACCAGTGATTCGCAGCTGGTCATTTGTCTGATAAAAGGAGAATACTCTACAAATGAATCATCCATGAAGAAATACAAGAAACTCGTTGAGGAATTGTCAACGAGAATCCCAAAAATAAAATGGAGACATATATCAAGAAAAGATAATAGACTCGCGGATGCTTTTGCTTTTATCTCAAGCATGATGACAGACCCAACTGCGAGATGCATAAAGATACAGACACTTTTATCACCATCGATCAATAAAGAAGACGAAGAAGAAGAAGAGGTAGATGAAATGATAATACAAGATGGGAAACAGATACCTAACATCGAAGATTGGAAAGGAGAACTTCATGCATATCTGATGAGAGGAGAAACACCAAGGAATAGATTGGAGGCGCACAAATTGAAAAGCCGTGCGACAAATTATGAAATGAGGGATGGGATATCATTCGAGATCCTTTAACGGACCTTCACTCGAGATGTTTAACACGAAAAGAAGGAGAAGCAAGTGTTAAAAATGTTACATAGTGGGGATCTTGAAATCACGGCGGCGGAAGATCTTTGGCATACAAGGCGAAAATGCAAGGCTATTATCGCCATATATGCATGAAGATGCGAAACAAATATCAAGGCGTTGCGAAGATTGTCAAAGGCATGGAAAGAAAATACATGCACCAGAGCACCATTAACTTCTTGACAAGTGTATGGCCTTTTGGAAAATGGGGTTTAGATATTGTGGGACCATTTTTACCAGGATCTGGGCAAAGAAGATACCTGATTGTCGCTACAGATTATTTCACAAAATGGGCAGAAGTAAAAGAGGTACAACACATTCGCGACAAAGATATTTTTACATTCATATTTGAGAACATCATATGCAAATTTGGAATCCCCGCACAGTTGGTATCTGACAATGGGAAACAGTTTGAAGGACATAATATAGAACTATTACTTAATGCATTTCAGATAAAATGTGGGAACTCAACTCCTTTATACCCTCGGGCCAACGGGACGGCGGGAAGCAACAAATAAAACAATCGCAGATATATTGAAGAAGAAGTTAGAAGGGCATAATAGAGCATGGTGCGAACAGTGCATAATGCAAGATGGGCTTACAACACAACCAGCAGAATCTACAGGGAATGTCACCTTCATTTAACATATGGAGTTGGTGTGCTACCACCGTAAGTAATTATTCCAACAACAAAGAGAGAATCTTGGGAGAAAAATCTTAGTGCGGGTACTATTTTAACCAAGTTAGATGAATTAGAAGAAAAAATAGAAAGAGCTCTACAAAGATATGGAGAATTACCAGCGAAGATTAGCCCGAGAATATAATAAATTTGTTAAAACACGCGAATTTCAACCAGGTGATTTAGTGCTGCGAGAAACACCAATATATCAACGAGAAAGTGGTGGCAAGCTTGCGAAGAAATGGGATGGACCTTATATCATTAAGGAGATAGTTGGAACAGGGGCATATAAATTGATGGATCCTGAGGGTAAAGATGTGGGCCACAGACTCAATAGAACGTGGAACAGGTTATACTTAAAGAGATATTATCCGTAAAAGATTGT
The DNA here is from genome assembly GCA_023531295.1 of Papaver armeniacum. NCBI lineage: Eukaryota > Viridiplantae > Streptophyta > Magnoliopsida > Ranunculales > Papaveraceae > Papaver > Papaver armeniacum. The sequence continues at coordinate 68,631 of JAJJWW010000644.1, forward strand.
GGGGAAAGAATAGACTGCGAAATGATGTATGATTGAAGCAAAATAAATCTATATGAAAATCTTGTGAAAGAATTACTACGAGATTATACCAAACAAAGAAAAACTATGCGAAAATTTATGTACTTGATAATGAGAAGAAATAATCGAAGATCAATGACATAATAGAAAGGGGCGAACCCTTTATGGCGTACACCCTAGTTCGCGAAATCAAAATTTCGCAAGAGGCAAATGTAAGACCTAAAATGGTCATAAAAAGGGGTACTGTTAACATGGCTCGGGTAAAAGGTTACACCGCCCCGGAACCTCGGGTCATGGAGATTTGGGGTCAATAAAGCCCATCCGGAGAGTTACCTCAGATTTTCAACCTAAGCTTATGACTTAGGTTGACGACCGAATGTCTCTTCTAAGGAGTCAGCATATGATCAAGGCGCCGAGGTACACGGTTGAGCCAAGAGTGCCTAGGACATTTGAAGTGTCTCGGCCATTCTTGGCAAGTCTTGGAGTATGCTGCACTCGGCCCGAAGAAAACTCCACTTAGGGTGCAGTCTCATAACCATAAGCCCTATAGGCAAAAGGGATAAGAGGCTGCGGAAACAACTGGTTGTTGTTAAGACCGGATGGGAGGAGCTAGCCTTGTATGGCGTGAAGTACGCCTCCTTGAAGGGGCAACCAGGGAGATGATAAGGGCGGCACCCTCCATTAGGGAGCTAATAAGTGTCTTAAGACGCAAATGTCATGAGGCTTTATTTTCGCAAGAAAATTTAGGCTTGTCATATTTGTGCGATAATCCTGAAGAGGCAATAATACAAAAGACAAAGATAAGACGAGATCAATGGGTCAGTACATAAAAATGTAAGGACGTCCTGCGATTTCGTCGTAAGACGGCAATGTCATGGGGCTTTATATTCGCAAGAATTTCTAGGCCTGTCATATTGTCGCAACAAAATATCCTGCAGAGGCAACAATACTAAAGAAATGATAAGGCAAGATAAATGGGTCATTACATGAAAGTGTAAAGACGTCCTGCGATTTTGTCGCAATGACAAGAGGTGGCGCAATAAGACCTTTAACTAGGAAGGCAAAATAAGACCACATGATTCAATAAAATATTTATAAACACTAACTATCATTTATGCAGATCATCCATCACAAGAAAGATAATGAGAGGCAGTATGGGTATTATTAAACCATGAACATTGTCTTTCTCGCTAACAAACACAATAATAAAAGAGTAAATGCATCTCAAAGATGACTGAAGTGTTCCATATATAAGAAGTTATACAAGTGAAGTAATCCAAAGAAACAAAATTACAAAAGAAGTTCAAGCCTCAACATCAACTTTTTCGCTAGATGGAGATAATGGAAGTCCTTCACTAATTTTATCACTCTCGCCAGCTCTCTCTTCGCCTGGTCTTTTCAGCCAGCGGACCTTCCTTCACTCGATTGTTTCTAGTTTCCTCTTCATTTGGATTATCATCGATAATTTCATTATTAGGAGGGATTTCCTCTTCTTCATTTGCGAAATCTTCGCAACTTTCATAATGATAATCACTATTAGGAGAACCAGGAACTTCATCATCATCTACTTCCAAAGGTTCGACAGATACATGGGAAGAGATTTGGACAATAATATATCATTCACAAGAACTTCAGCCCTGAGATGAACTTGGCGAAGAAGTGCCTTCTGGTGATTTCTACTTTGGATATCTTTGGAGTAAGCGAGATAATCAAATCTTCTTTCTGCCCGATCGCGATAACGAGCAAGAGTAGTGGCAAGTAACGAATTCTCTTTGCGAATCTTGGCATAGCTAGATTCCAAAGTAGAAAGGGAGGAGCGAAGACTTTTCTCAAAATCTACACAAACAAAGAACAAAGAAAATTATTCAGGCGAAGGATTCGCGAGGAGGACATTATAAGAAGACTTGATAAATAAAAATGGATGAGGCAGTCAAATTTTATGACTACCTTCCTTTTGCAAGATAAGATGTTGGGTTAAAGCCAAGCAACTATTCTCCAAGTGATCCATTGCATCATCAAACTTATCTCCAACCAAACCTTTCAGTCGAGATCGTAAACTTTTTTCATTAGAAATGAGTAAGGTGTTTTCCTTCGCAAGAGAAACATAAGATTCTTCTAAATTGGAGTATTGATATTTGAGTTGACTTGCCTTTATGCTTAGAGATATTCTACCTTGAATAAGTTTATCTTTCTCAGCAGAAGATGATTCTGTTACTTCTTTGAGTTTATTTCTCAATGAGCAGAGGGATCGTTCTTGATCATTACATACTTTTTGGCAAATGTTAAGTTCTCGCGAAGAAATCGCCACCTTGTTTAAAAGAATTCGCTTCTCCTAAGATAGGGTTTCATTCTCATCTGATAAAGTTTCCAACCCCAGATTAGCTTTAGTCAAAGTGTAAGAGAGGCAATATAATTCACTACTTAATGAGTTTTGCTTCTGAACTAATTGAGCATTCTCCTTGGTAAGATTATCTACTTGATCAACAGAATATGTATGAAGATTATCTAATTGGTTATATTGATCCATCTAAGCATCTCTATCCATTCGAACTTCTTCAGCGATGGACTCAGTATGATATATCTCCATTTTTCGTTTCTGGTTTAAAGCTTGAAGGGCGAGCAAGGAATTTCAAAAAAAAAAAAAAAAAAAAAAAACTCAAAGCTTTAATATGATATATCTCCATTTTTTCGTTTCTGGTTTAAAGCTTGGGAGTTATACCTTTAATTCTCGTTCTTCTTACGAAGATTATCACGATCAGTAAACATTTTGAAGTTTTTGATTCTTAATTTGAAGAGTGTTGCATTTCAAGGTCATAGCTTGAAGGTTATTTTTCAAAGCTTCAACTTCTTTTTCCAAGGACGTTTGTGAAACCATTCTGTCAGAGCCAAAATATTTACCTACAATCTCGCAGACGCCAGATCTAATAGGATCAATTGAAGTTTTCTTGACATCATCCAGAATATCTGATAAAACCTTGAAGGAAATATCCAATCCTTCCAAATTTTCTTTAATAAGAGGGAGAGATTCGGATGAAGAAGCGATGATGACAGAATAAGGGAGAGTTGAATCATCTTTCGCCATGGATATGTCATCCGAAGATGAAGTTTGATGAAGGTTAACGACTGGGGATGAGGCAATGTCAAGAGAACAGGCATTGACAGTAGAAGGAGCGAAGGGTTCATTCGCAACAGGGTTATCGCGAGGAACCTCATTTATAGAAGGATCATCTACAGGGGAGAATTCTGTGGCGATGCTTTCGCGAATAATAAGAGGGGATTCGGCTTGCGAAGATATCGCAGGAGGTGTTGAAAGATTAAACATAGGAAAGGAAACAGAAGTTTCAACGTTTTTAGGGTGGCGAGATCTTTTGGGGGGCCAATCGATATTTTCATCACCCTGCGAATCACAAGTTAAATAAGAAACAGAGGCAACAATATTGTTATTAAAAAATAAGTATTTCTTAATACCTTTCTATTCGCATGCTTTCTTTTGGTTACAGCGACTTTCGGTTGCGAACCCTTGGAAACATTAGGGTTCTGGATTGTGAACTTGGTGTTAGATTTGTTTTTGCTGAAACAGAAACAGTATGGGAATTATTCAAAAAGGAACAATATCAGATAAAATAATTTTAGTAGAAAAGATCAATCACAAAAAGATCAATTTCAACAAAATCAACAAACCTTGATGACTCCATAGAAACAGTAGCAGAAAGATGGAGAAAGTTTGCAGAAAGATGAACAGCAGTGAAAAGTTGCAGACGATAAAAAGATTCACGAAGAATGAAGAAGACGAAGTAAAAGAAAGAAAACATTCTCATGATGGATTTCTTCTTAAATAGACAAGAAAATAGTGACTGGTTAGCATTAAATGTGCCGATAAAAGGGGAATATTCAACACGTGTAAGCGGTTATACTTAATTCATGGAATCTTGTCGGCAGATTAATGGAAAGAAATGAACAACTGCGGAATTCTGAAAGTATTAATTCTCATGACATTCTCTCCATCGCAGAAGACATGAGAAGAGGCAAGATGTAGGATCAGCATATCGCAACACCAATACCTTTGCGAAATCCATGAACGACGCATCGCGAAGATATCGCAGATTGATAATAAAAATGACGCAACGGATGACGACAGCCTGAACACGAGAAAGATGTGAAGACCTAGCGAGATTTAGGAGTGTTGCGAGATTGTACATTTGTACACTTGCGATATTTCGCAAGTCATACCCGAAAATAAAGGACAGCTTAGCTGTCATCCACTATGTAATATCCTATATAAAGAGCCCAACATGCTTAAGAGAAGGGGGATCTTTTTCGAGGGTTGGGAAAGTCATTAAGAGAGAGAAAATTTAGAGCGGTTGTAAATTCTTTAGTTTATTTCCTTTTTATCTTGTAACATTTGTGAGTTTAATCAATAAAAACTATAATTTTTCATCTTAAAATGGTTTGATTGTGTGGATTCTTGTGAGGGGTGTAGTGTGGGATTTCCTGCAACTTCATGTAGAAAGAGTTGAAGCAGCTTCTGGAGCAGGCCCGAGAGAGCGTTGAAGTGTTGGAGCTGAAACGCCTTCTTCTGGAGAGAGAGCTTTGATTGGGGACGGATGTGTCTTCTTCGACCAACTGGCCGGGATCAAGTGGGACCCGCCGCTTGCCCGAATGAACGTCGATCCCGTGTTTCACCGAAAACCTACTTGGCTGCGTGCGCCTATTTTATTCGAATACCAGCCTTGTGACTTTTATCAATACCAGACTTGAAACTTGAGAAATACCGGACTTGTGACTTGATCAATACCGGACTTGTGACTTGATCAACACCGGACTTGAAACTTGAGCAATACCGGACTTGTGACTTGATCAATACCGGACTTGTGACTTGATCAACACCGCACTTGAAACTTGAGCGATACCGGACTTGTGACTTGATCAACACCAGACTTGAAACTTGATCAATACTGGTGTTTGGACCCAATACCAGCCTTGTATAATCCAACGTGAATGTGTGTTACGTCGTGTGTGACTACACATCTCACGCGTTTTTATACAAGACTCGACTCATGTCTTTATTGTAGAATAAAGAAAAGAACTCTGTTGAGATGTCTTAAGAGGGATAATGCGATGCCAAGTCGGGAGGTGTTGATGACTTCAAAGATATCTTAGAACATTGATGATGAGTTGTTCACCGCGCCCTTTCAACTATATGAAAATACCCGTTCCACAAGATAACCCTTCTCCTATCGACTTCAAGGTTTTTCATGCTCGCCGGGCCCTCATGAAGGATGGATGAGACGTATGTTGAGCAATGAGTACATTAAAGATAACTTGACCAGCAGCGCAGATTATTGATGCAAACTTGAGTGTTGAAACGGCTCGAGAGGATGTTAAAGTGGTTTCAAAGTGCGAACATTAAGGTGGATCCTGGAGAGAGTGTTGAAAAAGGATTCTCAAGAGAACGTGGTCCGGAGAGAGCGTTGAGGCGGCTCTTGAATAGACCATTGAAGCAAACACTGTTAGAGGGAGCGTTGAAGTGTTTCCCTCTTGATTCGATTTACCCTTCACGAATTCCATGCGTGACCATCTCTCTCATGTTGAAGAATTCCTTGATCGACGGTGAAGGAACTTCATGCCGAGCCTCGATCCCCAAGCGTGGTTTACATGGTTTGTTCGTAGTGGTTGTTGTTTGAGCCGATATGGAATATCTTGGACATTGTTTCATCATTGTGGGAGTCGTGCATGTGGTAATCGGGAGTTGGAGTTGACGGACACGTAGGATGTTGTATCTCGGTGGTTTTCCTTGCCGCTTCAGGAACCGCTACTTAAGGTTGAAGGTTGTATCGTGTTGGTGAGATATATGCCCCTACAAACATTATGAGGCTCTTCATTGCAGGCAGGCTCTGGTTCTTTCTATCAGGGCATATGTTGTTGTAGATGAGCGTTCAACAGCTCCAGAGGATGACCAAAAGCGCGGATTCTCCAACATAGCATGATAGACATGTACCACTGTATGATAAAGTGACTCGCTCGTATCTTGTTCGACCACTGTCTGATAGAGTGACTCGCCCGGATCTTGCTTGATATGACGCGTGGACATCGTTATCTTCTTGAGGCTGCTCCCTTGAAGTATCGGCTCCAGTGGAAGATTGTCGTGGTAGAGCGTTGATACGTTGCACCAAGCATTCTTTAAACCAAATGGCGTATGGTATAGTAAAAATTTCCGAGAGGAGTTAAAAGCTATCTTACTTGCATCATGCTCGTACATCCTTATCTGGTTATAGCCGCTACATTCATCCATGGAGGAGAACATGCCGTGTCCGCTGGTTGCACCTACTAACATGTCGATGTTAGGTAGAGGAGGATCATTTTTGAGCAGCACTGTTCAAGTCTCTCAAGTCTATGCAAAGACTGATCTATCCATTTTCCTCGTGTCTCGAACTACAACCGTTTAACCGACATGGATTCGGGTATGACATGTAGATGATGGGTGACCAATTTTCATCTAAATCCGGCATTTCTTCATATCTCCAGCGAATATGTCCGGGTACTCTTTGAGAAGTTTTTGAGCTTCATGCGTTTATCATACACAAGGTTGAGTGATGGAGATAGGACTAGGAGATTCCTCAACGATTTCAATCTCATCGGTTGTGTAGTTGGTGCCATCTTGCAGCTGTTGTGGAGCATCTAGCACTTGTTCTTGTGGTTCGTTCTTTGTTGTAGCATTCCACTTTGGATGGAGAGACTAGGTAACAGTCTCCCATGCTAATTGATAATGGCAAGTGTCGGTATACCGTTTTCCCTTTTTGGTCACGACTCGCCACAAAAGTTCGTTCCCTCTTCGTGTGAACGTGGGTCGTGGCTTCACAGGATGGAGAAGAATGCTTCGTCAGCAAAGATGCATCGTGGGTTTTAGCCCTCAATGATGAAAGCCGATCTTCTTCCTAAATTGAAGCCCATGTGGGGAGTGGGACGAACTTGAACTTGTCTCGATTCTTTCCATGAGCTTCTCCCGTATGTGCTGGTTTGGTTTCCCTTGAAGTTCTTCATTGTGGTAGGCTTCCGTACGACCTTGCCTGGGAGAACCTTAGATGTCCTGAGAGTCTTGAGAGTAATCACATTCGAAGACGCTCCTGTGTAGATAAGGGTCGTCTTGAACTCGAATCCTTGATGCGTATGAGACATGTATGGCACTTGGTCGTGACCTTCCTCCGGTTGATTGCAGCAAAACGTCTCCGCGCGCCGATTCTTCGAGAGTGTGAAAGTTCTCATAAACTTTCCACTATAGAAACCGCTTCCCGATCCACCGGCCTCGGTTCATAGTGAAACTATTGACTTGAGGAGGATCGTTGTGAGGATCTGTCCCCAGTGTAGGAGTCTCCATGACAGGACCGCTCATATATGATGTCGCTTCTTTGATCAGGTCCATGGAGGTCCGCGCCGCTGAAGTACCTTCTCCGGTGCGTTGAATGCATTCTTTTTTTGCTCCAGGGTCTGTCGCGGCTCTTGTGGCAGTCGATCAGTTAATGCCTTAAGAAAAGTGAGTACCTCTTTCTGAGTTGCGGCCATATCCGTTTGAGTCTTGGCAAGAACTTCGTGCTTCTCCATCAAGTCTGCAATGGTAATGGGGGATGGTCCTCCTCTCGTCCCTCCGGGTCCTCATCCGATGAAGGAGTGGAAGTTGTTGCCTGGGTGACTACCGTGAGGTGTTACACTTGATGAGATGCCGGGATTTGCTTTGCTCCGGCTCTCGGTGATGGGAGGTGTTACACTTACTAGAACATCTCCCGCTACGCCGGCACCGGTGGTAGAAGTGACGGCTCCATAAGATGTATTGACCACGGTAGCTCTTACCGATGGTACATCGACACTGTGAGTGTTATCCACACTAGATCCATCGTAATTGATTGCCGATCCGCCCTGAGTTCTACCTCTCGAAATGGATTGATGATTGAATTGGTCCTAAGATCTACCCTTTTTTGAAATTGATAAAATTGAATCGGATTTTTAAGAAATTGACTTTACAACCGAGATATTAACCTCCCGCTATGGTCGCCAATTGTTTATGGGTGAAAACTATTCCCGACGGTTTTGGTAATTTGAGGTGTGTGGATGAGAAATGAGTCTAAACCTTAAAAAAATGCACTACACGGGGAGTGCTTGTAGATTCGAGAAATCAATGCTGCAAATCCGGCCTAAACCAAGAAATGGTCGTTCCAGACTTGTTTGGTCACAAAGTGAAGGAGATGGGGTTGATCTTAGGGAGGAAGCGAAGAAGGTGTTGAGATTGTGAAGGTGACGGCTATGTATGACTTGTATCGTAAAAGTCGGGAATCGGCTTGCGGGATGTAAGCTATCGATTCCGGTGTTTGAATACAATTGTATCAACACTTGCCTCTGTTTGTCTTGACTTGCCTTGTTTTCTTGGAAATAGGGAGGAGAACTTATTTATACAAGTCATTTGAGCCTTATTCACTTCTCTCATGGGAAGTGGAGGAAGTGGAGTGATGGAGTAGTGGAGTTGTGTGTTAGTGTTACACAACCAGTCTTGCCCACTTCTCCTATCATCTCTTAACCGTCCATGACTTCCTGACACGTTCTTGTGATGGCGCGTCGCACGCCATGTACTTTATCAGAACCGCCAAACCAATACCCCCAAGATGTATCCCGAGTTTGTGACATGATTGATGTCTCGAGTGTGTGGATCGTGGGACCCTGTAAAGTAGCATGTAATGCTAGATTAAATAACTAAGTTATTTAGGAAGTCGATACTTGTGAAGTATCGTGTGTATTCTATGCACAGTATTGCATCATGGTGTGGTAAAGTGACGGGTGGTGATCACCGTGACGCCTCACGACCAATTAACTCCCGACTGAGGTTGTATAACCAAGCCCAAGGTGAAGTTGGACGGACGAGAGGATCTTTGAGACACTCATCTCGCGATCGTTGATGGAATTAGGGTTTTGAATAGGTGCACAAGCATCACTCTTGACTTGGTCGAATCCAAGCTTGGGATAAAAATTTTACTGAGGCAGATCGTGCATGTGTGTAGACGACGTGACGGCGTAGGCGCCAATATCTCATTGTCTCGTGAAAGTGTTATCTGGGCCACTCAATTTGTCTGGCGAAGTTGAGTGGTCAAGATCAATTTGTAACAGAAATCTGGTGCCGCAAAAGCCGCGCATCATGCCAACTTCGGCACGCGTTTCAAGACGAACAAGCTTGGTCGGTCTTGGCCGATCAGCCTGGCGTGCATACAGTGGGATGGTGTATATACCTGTACTTCATTGTCCCATATAAACGTGATCTAAGCCACTCAATTTGTCCGGCAAACTTGAGCGGTCGAGATCAGTTTGTGGTTGGGAAGTGTGACCATGCCTAGCTTGGGCGCGCAAATCAAGGTGTACAGCCAAGTTTGGTCTTGGTCGATCGGGTGTGGAGATAGGTGGGCCCGCAGTGATCATGTTGATACTTACCGGACCTGCTTAGTTTATTCCTGGACCCTTCATCCGAGCAGGAGAAAAGGGACGCTCGTGATCGCGACACAAACCCTAATCAGGTTTTTCCGGCCATGTGTCATACCCAGCTTGGGACGCACGAATCAAGACGACCAACCATAGTTGGTCCTGACCGATCGGAGGTATGTAGACGGGCCCACGGTTTTGTGTTGACATGCTCGGGCCCTTTGAATCTACATCTCACACCCTCCATCTATGCCGGCGAAGATGGATGGTTGAGACTGTTTTGCGATACATGTAATGTGCCGCAAACCCTAATTTAGGGTTTTCCGCCCATACTGCTTTGGTTTGGACGATTTGGCAAACTATGCCACCGTTTTGGGGAGGCGACCATGCGGGCCCTGCGTTGGGTCTGTGGTGAATATTCCAATACCTGCTTGGGGTCATGGATTTAATCTAAGCCATCCGATCATCTTCGGTGAAGTTGGATGGTCGTGATCGTTTTCGAGATTGATATGGTCAGGTCGCATTCAAATATGCTCAATCGGGCTAGTATAGCACACTAAGAGTTGTATGCTCAATCAAAGCTAGTATAACACACCAAGAGTTGTAGCACAGCACGGGTATTTTAGATGCTTCATTATTAATGCGTGGAGGTTCGTGTTGCTCTCCGAGAACAACACTCGATCGTCATGTTACACCAAAGAATGAGTACAGGAAATACAAGGCTGGTCATGCATTAATTAATAATGCTGTAAATTCACAGGGTATATGGGATTGTGTCCACATGCTCCATTCTAGGTGAATTAATAAAGTGAAGAAGTATTCATCACTTATTAATGGCTTTATCTTTTGCAAGATGTCAGCGCATAATTTTGGCTTTTACAATTTTAGCCTTAAATGAAAATCCACCATCAACAGGTGGCGGAAGCGGCTCTGGTTCTGGTGATCGTAGGTGTATCGTGCAGATATGGCACGGTTTTGATCACGGAGTGCTGGAGACATGGAGTTGTTTCGAAGGGTGAGGATGGCGCCGCTTTGGATGGTTGTGGGAGCTGAGAAGATGGCGGAAGGGTGCAAGTTGTTAGCTACTGGAAGGATGCAAGCCGTTAGCGCCGGAAAGGATGCAAGCTGCTAGCGCTGGATTGGCTTGGAATGGGTGCTGGCTTGGCGTGGGCGCTGACTGTTGGCCTGGCACGGCGCTGTCTTGGCATGGCGCGAACCGTTGGGCATTGTGAGGCTTTGTTCTTGCGGGCCCAGTTGTCTTTATCCATATGTAGCTCAAATATGAGATCCTTTCCTTGTTCAAATTCCAAAAGTGTTATGCCTATAAAAGGGGTTGGCTTTCCCTTTTTTTTTTTGAAAGGCAAACAAAGCACCTGGTTTATGGTTTGATTTGAATTGATAGATAAATGTTATCTATGAGGGTTTTGGATTATTCTTTTGGAATGAATTGTTTTAGAATAATGTTGTTTTGGTTATGACAATAAGTAGCATAAGTACCCAGAAAAGTCATGGAATTGTGAATGTTGTGCTACAGTAGAAAGCACGAAATGAAACATGGGAACAATATGGCTATCGGTTTTTATCATCTCTGTGAAGACTTGAAGTAGAATATCATGTATTTTGTCTAGGCAAGGCTTACTTGGTTTTCTGGATCTCCGAAAAAAAAAAATGAATCTTCCAGTGTAAGTATGAGTTTGTGGGAAGCACCATCGTGATTGTGGAAAGTACCCAGTCGTCCCTGAGTCATCTGATAACCGAGTTGTCGATCTCTGGTCGGATCATTTGCTTCTAACCTCTAAGAAGTCCCCAGTCATCCCTTATCGTGTCATGATCGGTAATCGGGCCGCCCTGTAATCGAGTCGTTGATCCCTAGGTTTCGCTTGTCGCTATCGTCCCGAGACCCGAGTCGAAGGATGATATCGAAAGTTTGAAAATTGGCGTGTAACCGAAAGATCAATCTCCCACTTTGGTCTCCAATTGTTTGAGGATGAAAACGGTTTGCCGACAAGATTTATTTCGCGTGAGTGGGTGAGAAACGAGTCTAAACCCTAAACAATGTATGCAAGGGAGTACTTTAGATTCGAGAGATCAATCAGACAAATCCGGCCTAAACCAAGAAATGGTCGTTCCGTGACTTGCTTCTGGTCACAAAGTGAAGGAGAAGGGGTTGGTTTTATGGAGGGAAGCGAAGAGAGTGTTGAGACCAGAATAGTTGATTCGGGAAGAGTAGTTGTTTGACTTGTATCAGAAAGTAAAAGCTAACAGATGGAAAGCTAGCAAGTGATTTTTGAGTGTTGTATGCCCTTGACCAAAACTTATCTTTGGTGGAAATAGGTAAGACCTATTTATACAAGTCATAACAAAACGTACTCTGGTCTCGTAAGAAATGGAAACGGCTGAGAAAAGTGGAAGGAGGTGGTAACGGGTAACGCCTGGAATTGATGTTCCATAATGAAAGGAGCGTTTCACCATTATTCCTTGTATTTACTAACCGACTCATTCTTAAGACACTTTCATATAACGGGCGTAGTGTACGCCGTACTCTGTAAAACGCCAAACCAATACCCTTAATGAGCATCCCCCAGTTTGTGACATGTGTTGATGTCTCGAGCGTTTTCGTGGGAAAACGTGTAGTATGTTGCTACGTGTGGCGTGGCCAAAGGATTTGGCGTTTGTAGCCGGGTTGGTGTCGTGACCAAAGGATAGGCGTCGTAGCCAGGTTGATGTCATGACCAAAGAGTTAGCATCGAAACCAAGATATTTCCACGAGTCGTTCGAGGGCAGGTTTGTACGGATGAGATTTGCATCTCAGGAGGAAAGGCAATCGAGAGATTGTCGCAACTCTTCGCTCGGAAACCAAATGACATGGTTGCAACAGAGATGCATGCTCTTGGCTGCCAAATTAGGGTTTTGGCGTCGCGGCCAAGAGTTGGAGCCGTGGCCAAGAGGTTGCCACAAATCGTTTAGTGACCAGTTAGTATGGCTGAGATTCGCATCTCAAGAGGAGGGGCAGCCGTTGATTGCTGCAACCCTTCGTTTTGGCAGCCAGCGTCGAGCATGGCTTTGGCATGTGTTAGGTGCGACCAAAATTAGCGTTTAGTGCAAACCGTGATGTTTGGATTTGGGCCGCAAGTTTCCATTCATTAGGCGGCGAACTTGAACAGTCGAGATCTGCATCTCAAAGAGAAGGGTAGCCGTTGATTATTACAACCCTTCGTTTTGCGTGGGCCGAGCATGGCTTTGGCGTGTGTTAGGCGCGGCCAAAATTAGGGTTTAGTGCAAACCGTGATATTTGGATTTGGGCAGCAAGTTGCCATGCGTTAGGTAGCGAACTCGGATGGTCGAGATCTCCATCTCAAAGATAAGAGTAGCCGTTGATTATTGCAACCCTTCGTTTTTGCAGCCAGCGTCGAGCATGGGTTTAGTATGTGTTAGGCGCGGCCAAAATTAGGGTTTAGTGCAAACCGTGATGTTTGGCTTTGGGCCGCAAGTTGCCATGCGTTAGGTGGTGAACTTGGACGGTCGATATCTGCAGATCTCAAAGAGAAGGGTAGCCGTTGATTATTGCAACCTTCGTTTTTTATTTGTCGAGCATGGATTTGGTATGTGTTAGGCGCTGCAAAAATTAGGGTTTAATGCAACCGTGATGTTTGGCTTTGGGCCAAAGTTTCCATGCTAGGTGGCGAACTTGGAAGGTCGAGATCTGCATCTCAAAGAGAATGGTAGTCGTTGATTATTGCAACCCTCCGTTTTGGAAGCCAGCGTCGAGCATGGCTTTGGTATGTGTTAGGTGCGGCCAACATTAGGGTTTAGTTCAAACCGTGATGTTTGGCTTTGGGCTGCAAGTGGCCATGCGTTAGTGGCTTAACTTGGACGGTCGATATCAAAGATCTCAAAGAGAAGGGTAGCCGTTGATTATTGCAACCCTTCCGTTTTTGCAAATGCGTCCGAGCATGGCTTTGGTATGTGTTAGGCGCAGCCAAAATTAGGGTTTAGTGCAAACCGTGATGTTTGGCTTTTGGCCGCAAGTTGCCATGCGTTAGGTGGTGAACTTGGATGGTCGATATCTGCATCTCAAAGAGAAGGGTAGCCATTGATTATTGCAACCTTCGCTTTTGAAGCTGACTCAGCATGGATTTGGTATGTGTTAGGCGCGGCAAAAATTAAGGTTTAATGCAACTGTGATGTTTGGCTTTGGGACGCAAGTTTCGTTGCATTAGGTGGCGAACTTGGATGGTCGAGATCTGCATCTCAAAGAGAAGGGTAGTCGTTGATTATTGCAACCCTTCGTTTTGGAAGCCAGCGTCGAGCATGGCTTTGGTGTGTGTTAGGTGCGGCCAACATTAGGGTTTAGTTCAAATCGTTATGTTTGGCTTTGGGCCGCAAGTTGCCATGCGTTAGGTGGCGAACTTGGACGGTCGAGATCCGCATCTCAAAGAGAAGGTTAGCCGTTGATTATTGCAACCCTTCGTTTTTGCAGCCGGCGTCGAGCATGGCTTTGGTATGTGTTAGGTGCGGCCAACATTAGGGTTTAATTCAAATCGTGATGTTTGGCTTTGGGCCGCAAGTGGCCATGCGTTAGGTGGCGAACTTGGAAGGTCGATATCTCAAGATCTCAAAGAGAAGGGTAGCCGTTGATTATTGCAACCCTTCGTTTTTTGCAGCCGCCTCGAGCATGGCTTTGGTATGTGTGCAAGCGCAGCCAAAATTAGGGTTTAGTGCACACCGTGATGTTTGGCTTTTGGCCGCAAGTTGCCATGCGTTAGGTGGTGAACTTGGATGGTCGATATCTGCATCTCAAAGAGAAGGGTAGCCATTGATTATTGCAACCCTTCGTTTTGGCAGCCAGCGTCGAGCATGGATTTGGTATGTGTTAGGCGCGGCAAAAATTAGGGTTTAATGCAACCGTGATGTTTGGCTTGGGCCGCAAGTTTCATGCATTAGGTGGCGAACTTGGACGGTCGAGATCTCAGATCTCAAAGAGAAGGTAATGTTGATTATTGGGCAACCCTTTCGCTTTTGGAAGCCGGGCCGAGCATGGCTTTGGTATGTGTTAGGTGGGCCAACATTAGGGTTTAGTTCAAACCGTGATGTTTGGCTTTAAATGCAAGTTGCCATGCGTTAGGGGTGGCGAACTTGGACGGTCGAGATCCGCATCTCAAAGAGAAGGGTAGCCGTTGATTATTGCAACCTTCGTTTTTGCAAGCGCCGAGCATGGCTTTGGTATGTGTTAAAGAGGCCAAAATTAGGGTTTAATGCAAACCGTGATGTTTGGCTTTGGGCCGCAAGTTGCCATGCGTTAGGTGGCGAACTTGGACGGTCGAGATCCGTATCTCAAAGAGAAGGGTAGCGTTGATTATTTCAACCCTTCGTTTTGGCAGCCAGCCGAGCATGGATTTGGTATGTGTTAGGCGCAGCAAAAATTAGGGTTTAGTGCAAACCGTGATGTTTGGCTTTGGGCGCAAGTATCCCTGTTAGGTGGCGAACTTGGACGGTGAGATGCGATCTCAAAGAGAAGGGTAGTTCGTTGATTATTGCAATCCTTCGTTTTGGCAGCCAGCGTCAAGCATGGCTTTGGTATGTGTTAGGTGCGGCCAACATTAGGGTTTAGTTCAAACCGTGATTTTTGGATTTGGGCCGCAAGTTGCCATGCGTTAGGTGGAGAACTTGGACGGTCGAGATCTGCATCTCAAAGGGAAGGGTAGCCGTTGATTATTGCAACCCTTCGTTTTGGCGGCCGGTATGGTTTGACTTTCCATTATGCGGTGGAGCGGCCGGCATGGTTGGCATGCCTTGGCGCTGAGACGTGGCTGCCATGGTTTTCCATTGGCACGGTGGTGCGGCCGGGCATGGTTGGCATGCCTT
The DNA here is from genome assembly GCA_023531295.1 of Papaver armeniacum. Taxonomy (NCBI): domain Eukaryota; kingdom Viridiplantae; phylum Streptophyta; class Magnoliopsida; order Ranunculales; family Papaveraceae; genus Papaver; species Papaver armeniacum. The sequence goes on from JAJJWW010000644.1 coordinate 83,970, forward strand.
GGCGCGGAGACGTGTCGGGCATGGTTTGCCATTGGCACGGTGGTACGGCCTGGCATGGTAGGCATGCCTTGGCGTGGAGACGTGGCGGCATGGTTTGCCATTGGCACATGGTGCGGGCCGGCATGGTTGGCATACCTTGGCGCGAGAGACGTGGTCGGGCATGGTTTGCCATTGGCACGGTGGTGCGGATGGCATGGTTGGCATACCTTGGCGCGAGACGTGGGTGGCATGGTTTTCCATTGGCACGGTGGTGCGGGCCGGCATGGTTGGCATGCCTTGGCGCGGGAGACGTGGCCGGCATGGTTTGCCATTGGCACTGGTGCGGCTGGCATGGTTGGCATGCCTGGCGTGGAGACATGGCTAGCATGGTTTTCCATTGGCACGGTGGTGCGGTAGCATGGTTGGCATGCCTTCGCGGAGACTTGGCTTGCATGATTTGCCATTGGCACGGTGGTGCGGCTGGCATGGTTGGCATACCTTGGCGCATGAGACGTGGTCGGCATGGTTTTCCATTGGCACGGTGGTGCGGCCGGGCATGGTTGGCATGCCTTGGCGCTGAGACGTGGTCGGGCATGGTTTGCCATTGGCACTCTGTTGCGAGAATTAGGATTTGGTATATAAAAAAGATGATGTCAGTCAATACTAAGGGTTCTTTCAGTGGAACATGACACATGTATATAAAAAAGGTACCTGGTAATTCTTACGTAGGCATCTTTGGTTGATTCAATAAATGTTCTAGTGGTCATAGTGACGTCATGCCAGATGCGCGGTTTTACGATTTTAACCCTAAGCTAAAAACCACCATCAACAGACCCAAAGTCGAAGACTTGATAAAAAAATCTGTCTCACGCAAAAACGTCTATAGGATTGAATAAATCTATCCGCCACAGAAATACCCAAGAGTTTTTGTTCTGTCTTTTGATAAATCAAGGTGAATATGAACCAATTGATAAACCGGACTTATATTCCCGAAGAACATCCTAGTATTATCAATCACCTCACAATAATCTAAATCGTATGATGGCGGAACTAGATATTGTGTAGTCACAAACGATTAGACGAAGATTATTGTGATTACTTTTATCTTGCCTATCGGAGAAATTAATCTCGAGTCAATTATTTCAATTGTACTCAATACGATAGATTCGGGCAAGATGAGAACACGCAACTACAAAGAAAATAGTTGGGTCTGGCTTTACAATCCCAATGAAGTCTTTGAAGTCGTTAACCTATAGGGTCTAGATAGAAACCTGAGGTTAAAAGAGAATCGACTCTTGTTATGCAACTAGTAACACACATGAGGTGTGGGGATTAGGTTTCCCAGTTGCTGAAGTTATCTTTTATATAGTTTTCAAATCAGGGTTTGCAATCTAAGTTACCTTGGTGACAAAGCATTCAATATTCACCGTTATATGAAAAACCTGATTTAACCAAGCTAATATCTTTCAACCGTTAAATCGAACTTAATTAGCTTGTTACACACAAATGAAATGTACCCTCATTTAAGTTTATGTAAACGTACCTAAACGTGTACACCATGTTGGTTCACAAATAGTTAACCGAGGTTAGCCATATGATTACTCTCATTTGAGATTTCGAGCTCAGTTTATCTCGCTTACATATTTCTCAAAATATGTGTTGGCAAGCTTTCGCTTCGACCTAAATGAGACATTGCAAGTATTGCGAAGACTTGAAGAAGTGAAGAAGTAAGAATCTACAAAGAAAACATCATCCTTCCACTTGAGGTTAGTGATATTTGACTTGAACTGTTTCATTCCCTAACGTATCTTTCATGTCGTGCATATTGAAAACAAACTCAAGCATGAACACTCTAGTTAGACATAGTATTAAGGAATACAATACGAGGTTTATTGCTTAACCATTAAACTTTGTAGATAAGACATCGACATAATCGTTTAAATGCTATTGTGATTATGTATGGTATGAGGTGAGGATTTCATCCTAGGAAACAATGTTTTACATGTGATTTAAGGAAGTAAATTCATGAACTTGTTTTGTGAATCGAAAAGGAAATCGCCAGGCATTATTGGTATTATTATTCATTGCATATCTTATGAACAACCAATATGTGTGATTAGTATAACCGCTCATGACTTGTTTGTGTTCTTGGTAAACTATTCACAAAGGCCTGACTTTTGTATTGGTATGACTTTTATTAGTGAAACCAATCTTAAGTAATCACCTGAGATGGTATGATAGATTTTTTGTTACTGGTAAGACCGACTCTGGGTAAAGGGGAAACGATCCTAGTAAGAGGTGCAACCTATCAAAAAGGGGAATCGATCCTTTTATGAGGTGCAGCATGTTTTAGCAGAAAGGGGAACCGATCCTATGGACATGTGCAACATGTTTTTAGGAAAAGGGGAACCGATCCTATGGACATGTGCAACACATTCAAGTTAAATACCATATATATTTGGGGAACCGATCCTAGTACCTAGCCAACCTAATTTTGGAAAGCTAGTGTGACTATGCGCAATACTCACATGGAGGTAGAACCGAAACTTGTTTTGGTAGAACCGTTAAACTCATGATTGGTGATTGAGTGTTCTTGATCAATCACATAGTTCTTGAAAGTCAGATGAACCAATTCTAAACTTGTTTGGAAGTGTGGCAAATCGGTTTCAATATTGTAAGTATGAAAGATGACTTACAAAGTAAGGATGTCGACATACTTTGAACATGTGCAGTAACGCTTATCTTTAATTGTTCAAAGTTATTCCTTAATAGCTAAAGGAAGAAAATCCCAGGATCGAAACACAAATAAGTTAAGAATATTTTATTTAAGGTTTTTAATTTTATTTTACGAAAATGAGAATTAGTAATGTGCATTTACTAGTTGGAGATTTTCCAAAGAGATTTTCGGTCAATATTTTGGACAGAGCATTTTCAGGAATTATGGAAACCGAATTTGGAATATATTGCATATCTTGATAATATTTTCGGTTTTGGAAATTCCTTGGTGTCCAAACTTCATTGTCTATAAATACTTGAAGTTTGCATTTCTAGCAAACTAATCCTTCGTCACAACAAACTTCCTCGGTTGTGTTATTACTGGTGAAGCCGCCTATTCGGAGAGGAGACTAACCTAATTAGGCGAAATATCTTACGGCCGCTCAGTTTAAAGTCCTCTTTGGGATTGATAAGCTCTATTAGTACCGTTGGTGGGAAACTAGATAATTGCGGTTTATCTTTTGTTTTTGATTGATTTGATTGACTAACGATGGTTGAACTTTGATTGCACCTAGTTTATTTATGCTTGAGAATCTTCTCTTCTGTTTGTAGATATAAAGACGTCTTGTAATAATCCATTGTTAACAAACTCCGTCTTGTGCGTGATTGATCACAAGATATTTAAGTTGTTGTGTGCAGGCGTTTATTATAGATCTAAGAAGATTTAAAGACAAAGAAGATATTGAAGATTTCTGATTTGGGGTTCATAATCTTTGGTGTGCACAATAATTGTTTCGGTATAGAGGATCCAACTATAATCGGTTTATCCTTGTGGTAGATTAGATTGATTAGTTGTGTATATCGGCATCACTACAATTCTTCGTGATTAAAAGTAGTGGTTGCAAAATCTTAACAATTACCTTTGTTAGTTGATCATAAGATATATCTAAGAACCTGACGAAGGAGTTTATTGAGATAAACAGAAGAGCCTTTGTCGAACTCACATCACTTCGTTGAAAAGAGGATCTACCAAAAAGATTTGTTGTTCCTTTACTATTTGGAATACGAACCAAAGGAATTGTTCCAAGTACGTGACTTATTCATAAGTTGGAGGCGTGGGAATAAAGGCGGAACTAGGTGAACTATAGGTTTAGTTGTTTGGTCTCAACTATACGAAATTGGTTTGATTTTGTATAGCGGCTTAATCCTGAGAGTATTCAATTCTGGACAAGGTCCCGGGGTTTTTCTGCATTTGCGGTTTCCTCGTCAACAAAATCTTGCTGTGTCATTTACTTTTATTTTCCGCAATTATAATTGTTGTTATTATAACTTAAAGTAAATTACATAAACGTTAATTCCTATTTACTTGATAAGTAATCCTATTGTGTTTGGTTAAGTCCGAACCTTTTTATCAAGTATACATACTTTGTTGTTGTATTGTCTCGATCTCGTATCCATAGACGATCACACGAAGTGTAAACCGATTAGTTATATTGTCTCGACTCTGTCCATAGACAATCACTTTGGAGAAAGGACTTATAGGTAGTAAAAGTTTTAGATTGAGGTATATTTGGGTACCCTCATCTTTTCAATCTTCAACACGACTCGAAAACTTCATCACTTCCAAGTATTCCATGATTCTAAACGTGTTCAACTTAGCATCATAGTTGTTGAAGATCCGTAGCGATAACAATGAGAAAACAAATGCTCTCAATCATTGTTATACAGTGTAATAGTATTATTACACAGCATCAAAGTCCAATTGTATCACAACTTTGACAACAATACTATGGTGATATGTATCACTCCCCCTTAGTCAATACTTCATCTCAACATGAAAACCACTCCCCCTTACATAATGATCCGTAAACCATATGTATTTGTAGTATGAAACTGCACATTAATTCTCCCCCTTTTTGTCAAAATAAATTGGCAAAGGTACGAAAATTAGTGGGATCCTCATGAAATTTTCATAGAGATACTTCATGAACAAAAGAGAATACCATACCAACTTATTTAGATGCCATCATAAAGCCGAAGCTAAATGCATTCATCAATGAGTTTATAAAGATACAAGATAACCCCTATAATATATTCCACAGCCGCACTCCCCACAAAGATTTTGCAATTAAGCACAAGTCCAAAAAGAACTCTCCCCCATAATATGTCATTCCCGAAGGAACAATAAAGGTGATCTTGCTTTTGCAAGAAAAGAAGGATTTCTTTGGATATAACCAAATCACATGAAGAACATGAATTTGTATCCAAAAAATTCAATTGAAATAACCACAAGAAAACCCATGGTTAGTTCAATTGGAATACACAACTAAATTAACCACAAAAAAGTGATCAATTCAATTGGCCATGCTCAACATAAGAGAACTTACAGAGCAACAAAGTATATGCACAAAAATTTTGGATCGGAGATCGACCAATACTGCGGAATACACAAGAATTCATTTTATTTCCATCATTATTTGCACAATGACATACAATAGACATAATCCTTGTAAACAAAAGTTTTATCCTTTCTTCCATCAAATAATGACATAAAAGGCTTTAACTTTTGTAATGTCAAAAGTTCATTATATCATTTATCAATATTTCCATACCGAAATAACTTTTGAACAAGTATGGGACAGTCACAGGTTCACGGACGTAAACAACATATCCCATAACAATTTGCAGTATACAAAATCATAAAGATTGAAATTTCAAAAATCATCTTCCAAAAAACTTGGAATTTAAATAAATAAATTTAAAAACATGAAGATGAAATCGTTGGACATAGCTATGTGTACTCACAATAATGGCTATTCCAAACCCTAGTTATTTTTCTAAAAACACAAGAAATAAATTGTCATAAGAAGATTTACTAGACATTGTAGAGCTTTCTCAGGGCATCTACAGAGAAATCCTTCTCATTATTGAAAAAACCATTGATAATGGGATCATTCAATTCCTCCAAATCTTCAGAAATATCGAGTTAACTCACTAAGTTATCTCTTGATTCACGCAGAGTGTTCTTTGTCGATAAAACATTTTTTCATAGTGAGAGATATCTCTTATAGACGAAATGATTTGAGATTTTAAATCATATCTTTTCCTGATGAAATCCTTCACCATAGACCTAAATTTATTATCAGAATGACAAACAGACAATATGCAGTTAGAGGAAGAATCTGGATCATTAGTCGTATCCTTTACCTTTATTTTCCTTGAAGACTTAATTCCTTCACACAGATACACATTGAATGCTTCTACAACATCTCTTTTTGTGGTACCTCTTGTTGTATGAGCCATAAGACTGTATCTTTTGAATAGAGAAGGTAAAGAACAATGATGTTCAAAAAAATGAACTTAAATAAACTTCTAGGATAGTAAAACCCTAAAGGACTTTGAAAAAGTATCCACGGTTCATGATCCATTATCTAATTCAACAATAAGATATTTACTTGCTCAAAATAGAACTGAAAATCAACAAAAGATTTACAAAACTTGAATAACCTTGAAGTAATCTTTATTTTTCAAGTCCAAAATAAGGATACAGTTCATTACTATGAATTAGATAGTAAGTGAGTGAACAAAATGTTCACATCTTGTGTCACGAGATGACATTTCAAGGTTTGTAGAATTAATAGACTTACCTCGTCTGTCTCTGAATCTTTTGGACTTCTTCTTGTTCCCAGGTGTCACTGACTGCTTTTCCAGAGTCATATTCATCTTTTGCATGTCATTTTGAAGTTTGGTAATTCTTTTGTTGTTTCTCTTGAATTTCCAACACTTACTTTGGACATGACTTGTACTTCCATAAAAGTAGCAAAGCAAAAGAAGGTTTGCTTTGTAGAGATGACTCTTGTTCGTCGCAACACACAGGAACAACTGATCCAGAACCGGCTGGAACAAAAGAGTTTGATATGCTCACGATATTACTTTTGAACCCTATCCCACTTGTGTTTCCAAAAGCCTTTTGACCAAATAACATTGCTGAAATTTTGTCAGAGCCTCCGGACAACCTATGCAGGTCACATTTAAGAGAAATGATCTCTTTTTATTTTAGAAAAAGGCTTCTGGTGAATTCATCATTAAGACAGTCAATATCAAGAGTTTTCACCTATAGTGATGATTCAATTTTATTCAACACTTCCTTTAGTTGAATATTTTTCTGGTGAATTTCTTCAAACTTATCCAAAAATTCTAGGATCTCAGTTTCAGATTCGCATTCCAAACTGGAATTTGAGTTATATGAAACTTCTAACAAGAAGGCTGAACTTTCCGTACATACTACAGCAGTATGTAAGACTTTGGGACACCGAGATAATTTTTCTTGACTTGAATCATCAGAAGCAATAGAGATAGAAAATGATCTCTCGAATCTTTTCTTTTCTTTATCATATCCTTGATCTTTTGTGTCATCAATGATCTATTAGAATCAACATGATTGGAAAAACATTCAGCAGCCCATGACAAGCTAAAAGTTTCACTTGTAATGGTCACAGCATTGAACGCAGAAGTTCTGACTGTATTCTGATCAAGATCAAGTAATTTAATCTTTCCCACAAGAGTACTTCTGGAAAGAATATCAAGTTTATTTCCCTCAACGATGGCATGCTTCTTAGAATCGTATATAGATGGCAAATGATCCGAGAATTTTCATCACAATGTCCTTTTCAGAATAGTCTTACCCAATGCAAAGGATGCATTAGCAATTTTGAGACACTTTTTTGATTAAACTCATCAAATGAATCTTCATCTGCCATACGAAGGTTTTCCCAATCGGAATTTAGGTTTTGAATCCTAGATTCCTTTTCACTGGTATTCACTTCGAATACGGTTTCTAAGATATCCCAAGCATCTTTAGACCGAGTGGACGTAGTCATATGGTGCTAAAGATCTGGGGTAATGGCATGTATGATGGCATTCAAACCGTCGGAGTTTTGCTTTGCAGCAAGTATCTCAACAGCGTCATATGCACCAATATCCTTAGAAACTATCGCATTCCCTACTGCCACAACGGGAGCATCATAGCCATTAACTACATAAACCCATGATTGAAAATCATTTGCTTGAAGAATGGAACGCATATCTATTTTCCACCACAAGTAATTTGAGCCATCGAAGACTGGTGGTACGATTATAGAGATAACACTTTTGTCCATATCAGATCACTACAAACACGGACTTATGAGGTCTTTAATGTGTTTTCCTGCTCTGATACCAATTGAAAATGCGGGGGTTTAACAACCACACCCAACAATTCATTTACACTTTCTAGAGAATCAACTAGACAGTCAGACTCAATCTAGAGTAAAGTATATCAAATAGTTTAATATCGTTGTTTCACAATGTAATCATCAAATCAAACAAATAGAAATCCGTGAGCCTGATTATTATGTGAAACAACTTGAACGGTACCAAAGACCAAGTGTCAATTGATCGGTTGTCAATCCGTCAAAAATAATTTCACTTTCTTACTCACTAAATTTAAATGAAGTACAAAGTAAGGAAGAGTTCGTATCCACAAGAGAGGCAATTGTTGTTATGCAATTTTCAGTTCTAAGGTAACCAAGGGGGATGTTTGTTGTTTTAACGAAATACTAAAGTAAAAATAAAATAGAGCAAAAAGCAAATAGTTGGAATAATCAATAAGGAGAAGATATTGGTCATGGGATAATATCATTCACAAACATGTATTTTCATCAATGATTAGAATTGGTATTTTTAATCTCTTATTTTACTAATAGTCATAGGATACCTTGATCGCAAGTATATCCCGTTAATTCCCTGTTTTCATCACAACCACATTAAAAGATGCATATGTGAATTCTTCCTAGAAAGCAACCTAAAGTGTAAAAGCACAATTAGATTTAACTTCCTAAAAGCAATAAGTTCTATGGAATAATACTAATCAATGCAAACGAATGTGTAAAAGAACTAAACGTTTTAACAAAAGTTATGATTCACTTGTGACTAGTAGGATATATCACTACAAGCACTACCCACAATTATGCTACTTAGAATCGTGGATAAACAACTTTTTCGTATTGAAAACCCTAATATAGCTCTAGAGATGAAGGTAAATCGGATTGATTAGGACTCAACCAAACAAACTATCAAATCATATAACATTATTAATTGTGAATCACAAACAATAAAATATTGAGACAAAACTAATTCATTGAATCATATAACATATTGAGAAATCAACTTTATCCCTTAACCAATAATATGATTAGCTACTCATAGCTATGGAGTTCATCATAATAATAATAATTGAAAAGAAAAAGATGAACAAAAGCAAAACCCCGTAAGCGTAAAAAAAAGCGCTCTCCAAAAGTTCCAAGAAAAATATATGATACAAAAGTTGAGAAGTCTTTCCTTTAAATAGCTCCCTTGTTTCCAAAATTAGGTCTAATCTTCAAAGGTCCAAAAGTTAGAAGTCCACCAAGCCCATGTGTGCAAATATCCATATAGAAAATATACCCCAAAGAGGTCGCCGGAAATCTGGTATTGTGGCCGGAAATTGGTAGGGGAAGGGTCGGAAAGCATCTCGGTAGCCGGCAAAAGTCCGCCCGGTCACCGGTCAACGGGTCAACTCGGGTCAACTCGTTCAGACCGAGTCAAACCGAGTCAGGTGGTCCAGCTCAGAAGTCAGACCTGAGTCAGTCAACTCAGCTGAGTCAGAGCCTATTTGGTTTGCCAAGCCACATTTTTGTGTTGCACCAAGATGGTGCATCACCACACTGCAACCCTGAACAGCATCATCTTCTCTGGCCAACAACTTCACTATCCTTGACCCCTTCCACCATATTTCTCAGCTCCTCAGCAGCAACACATGTTCGAACCCAGCTTCATAATGATCTTCCTTGCGTAATTCCCTAGTTTGTAGCTTGAGAACAACAGCTCCAACTCTGCCTAGAATTCCACCATAGCAAAGAATAGATCAAGTTCACCACACAACCAACCACCAGCTTTAGCTCAACCATTTGGGTTCCATAAAAATCTGTCAAACCATCAACACACACACAAGATCCTGTTCGTTCCTTAACAATTCCATCTGACACCACCAGAGTAGTGGCTTGCTTCATTTCTTCTTCATGCTCTTTCTGTAGCATCTACATCCATTTCATCTTGGCAGTAGCACATCTAATGCAACCAACACAGCCTCATTCATTGCCTCAAATCTTAAGTCCCTAGCCTCGTAATTCAACACACCGGTAGACTTGTTCTTTGACCGCAACTTCTCACTGACCATACAATTGTAGCTTCTTGTAATTCTCGCAACTTCATCTAGGCAAACCTATTAGCTAAATCAACAAAGAGCACCATTAACTTCCCTGGTTCAAACTGAAAACTCCACCAAATGTTCATCAACACCACATGAGCTGCAGTGCTCTAGCATTGCCACTTCAATTGCATTAATACCAACACCATCCGAGCCTTGAAGCTCAAACCCAACAAAGAAAGAACTCGCTCTTCATCTCACCATCAGTTCCACCACTGCAAACAAACCAAAGTGCACTCCAACTGCAATTTCTTCATAGCACCGGCACACCCATTGTGCTCACAGACCCAAGCTATCACTTCCCATCTACTGCCAACTAAACCCTGCACTTAGCCATCGAGCCATGGTCAACAGCTCAAATCCCAGCTGCAATTCTTCATGGATCTTTTAACATCAACACAACCATCGGATTCAAACACTAAGCTTCATCACCTTCAATTTACCATACCACCACAACTGCAAAACCTAGACATACATCCATTCAGCAGCATCACCTCAGAGTCATCCTCAGATTCAGCCATCGCAGCCTCAAACCCATGAATTCTTAACCACCACCAACTGCCGTTCTCTCCATCAGTTTCTAAAGCAACATATATATTTTTCTATTCTTGGTTCAAACACAGATTCGAAAACCCTTTTAACTCGATGGCAGGAACATTAATTTCATGTATTCAATTGCTGACTGAACAACGCCCCAACTCTTCAATCAACAGAGAACCCATTTCTGTTCTTCAAATCCCCTTCTGAATCTCGACATCCTAAGCAACATATCTCTCTCTTGAATTTCTTCACCATTTCTTCTCTCTGTTTTACAAATGATCTCAACACCCCTTTCATCTTTCTTCCTCTTGCACTCAACAGCAACACCAGCAGATCCAATCTCTTCTCGATCTGATTTCTTCAAACTCAGATGTCCAAACCCATTTTGTCACCAGCAAATCACTTAGAGCGAAAGTTCTACTAATTCGCCAGAAGAACCCTTGAATCAGTGAACGTCCTTCCATCACAGTAGCTATCTCTCCCTGTATCTCTCGATCTCTCTAATACTTTACTCTCTCCCGAATTCAGGATTTAAAAGATTGAGAGATGATTCTCAACTCGAGGCCATGTAGGAACCAAAATTACTATCGGCACCAGTCGACTGGATAAGGGCTATGCCACTCTCATTTGACCTGTCAGTTTCGTAGAACCGACTGTCTATTCGATCTCTTTGCTCAACCGTAGCTAGCTTCGCTCGCCTGTGAATTGATCTTTTCGCTCTTTTTAGCTTTAAATGGGTGATTTCTTATCCTTTTGTTCTCGATGACTCCATTGCACCTATAGAACTCAAAAGCAAACATAAGAGATGCAATTCCCAAGGAAAATAGCAAAGAAAGCATACATACTAGATATTAAATTAGGTGTTTTAGACACCTATCAGATTCCCTCACACTTAGACTTTGCTAGTCCTCGAGCAAATCAAACAAGACAATTCTAAAACATACAAACAACTCCGTGTCTCCGAGGATACGGTTACTCTTAGCATGAATAACAGGCCTTTAAACCCCTAGGTGTCCCTAGTGGACGAGTTATAGTCTCGTGAGGGTTTACTAGAGATATACCCACAAAACCTACTTTTCCAACTTACTAGTTCTCCGTAATAATAGCATCCAACGCGCTAAGAAGACATAGAGATTCTGCACACTAGTCATAAGAAGTTAGACACATAAATGAACACAATCTCATCCTTAAAAGTTGAGAGACAAATAATCATCCCTTCTCGACAAAAATTCGGGTTCGGAGTGATCGAAAGTCTCGACTCTGCCTCACAAGAAAGGGTTTTATGATATTGCTCTCAATAATAAACAGCTTTTTATGGGTCACACATGTGTCCAGGTAGGAATGAAGAGAGAATCCTGCGACACGTTGAATGGTAGGAAGGTAAAACCCTCCGAATGTTTTGAAAACCCACATCTTTTATAATTTTGAAAACCCTTTTTTTTCTGACGATATCTAAGAAAGGAAATCAACCACTAACGAAGGTGGGAATATGCTTACTTACCTCATTATCCGTTCGACGTGCAGCTAGCACCACTCTCACAGCATCCATAGAAACGTCTTCGGTCTTCATTCGGTGTCTTCATCTTCGTCTTCGGTCTTCAACTCTTGATGATAACTCTCGAACTTCGTAGAATCTCGACAATGTAATTCTTTCCTCTAATTTCTTGCCGCTTGAAACTTCATTATAGATATTCCTTCTTCCCTTGGCTTTATTGAAAGAATACAAAACTAAAAACGAACTATACAAACCCAAAATATACTTATTTGTTCTTTTATTATTATTATTATTATTATTATTATTTGAATAAAAATAAAACAAATACAAAATAAAACAATAACACTAATGATGAACCTAAAGAATTTTTTTTTTTTTTTTTTTTTTTTTTGAGACAAGAGAAAGAAACACAAATTGAAAATACAAATAAAAATGCAAGTACAAAGGCCATGGTGTAAGTACTTTTACCGTTTGATTCTTCACAACTTATATGTCTTGATATCATAAACTTCTCGAACTCTCATCCTTAATAATTTTTACTCTTATACAATAGTCTTCAACTTATAAAAATTCTCGCTCCTTGTTTTGTTGCTTTACTTGAATCTAAAATCGCTCAATTTCAGATGCTGCTTGTAAACCTTGAACGTGTTCAACTTTCCTTCAAATTTGTGATGCTCCTCTTGTTGATGATGATGGTGTTTCTATGGACCTGTTGGTGTAGAGAGAGATAAGGTGGATGGTGCTAACTGCGAACAAGATTACAAGTGGTATGTAAGTTAGCAATTCGATGTCACCCTCATGGTTGATAAAAATAGCACTCAAGAGATCAAAATAGTGCTTCTATGGTGGGAGGTTGGGCAGCTCACCATTCCGCCTAGAATTTACGTACGGTGACACACACTCTAAAAGCACAAATTTAGACAGTACAAAGAATTGAAGGTTGGTGCCTCACATTATGTAACATGGGTAGTCTCCACTATAGGGGATCACTAGTCTAATACCGAACTCGCAAGCACCTTATTTGTCACCGGCATGGTTAAATCCAACTTTAACTCTCATACAATTAAGAAACCCGATCATGTTCTCTCATCATCTCTAAGTTCAGTCACTATTATGAGATTCTCGATGTAATCTTAGCGACATGTATACTATGTGACTCTAAACTAACCATAAGTTGGAGTTTTCTTATTCACTAGTTCACAAAAAAGTTAAAAAATTTGAAAAATTTACAAAGAAAATGCAACCACTCCCCCACACTTAAACTTTACATTGTCCTCAATGTAATTGAATCGTCCAAAGTAAGTCAATGTGGGAAATTCGAACAAGAAATCAGAAAAAATAAATAAAAAAACAAGACACGAAAAAGCTAAAAACAAGACAAGAAATACTCATCCTTTGGGTTGCCTCCCAATTAGCGCTTGGTTTAAAGTCGTCAGCCCGACTATCTCCTTGCATTCTATGACTCCTCCAGAGGGAGCAGATCCACAAAGTTAACTCCTTCCACCATTTCAGAAGTAAAATTCTCATAATATGGTTTCAACCGGTGCCTATTAACTTTAAGTTCTTTTCCCGTAGCTATGCTTGAATTTCCACCGCACCATGAGAAAACACATTAGTAACAATAAAAGGTCCGATCCATCGTGACCTTAATTTACCCTAAAACAAATGCAAGCGAGAATTAAACAAAAGCACTTTCGCCCAATGCAAAATTGTTTTCTAGAAATCATGTTATCATGAAATGCCTTCGTCTTTTCCTTATAAATCCGTGAACTTTCAAATGCGTCATTGCGAAGCTCCTCTAGCTCTTGGAGTTGTAACTTCCTTTTCTTTCCAGCCCCATCCATCTCCATGTTGCATTGTTTAATATCCCAAAACGCCTTATGCTCAATTTCAACGGGTAAATGACAAGGTTTACCATACACAAGCCTAAAGGGAGACATCCCAATAAGTGTTTTATATGTGGTTCTATAAGCCCACAAAGCATCATTAAGTCGCATGCTCCAATCTTTCCTTGTTGGATTCACCGTCTTTTCTAGAATGGATTTCACCTCCCGATTAGACACCTCGGCTTGTCCATTTTTTTGGGGATGATAAGGTGTTGCAATCTTGTGCGACATATTGTACTTCGTCAACAAGCTTTGCAAAATCCTGTTTTTGAAGTGAGAACCCCCATCGCTAATTATGGCTCTTGGAATTCCAAACCTTGCAAAAATATTAGCTTGCACAAAATCTGAAACCACTTTAGAATCATTAGTTGGGGTGACTTTAGCTTCCACCCATTTCGAGACATAATCAACCGCAAGTAAGATATAAAAATTCCCATGGGAGTTGACAAAAGGCCCCATAAAATCAATACCCCATACATCAAAAACTTCAAAAAATTGAATAAAAGTTTGTGGCATTTGATTTCGGGCACCTAGATTGCCGGTTCTTTGGCACCTATCACAAGTTGTACAAAATATATGTGCATCCTTAAACAAAGTTGGCCAATAAAAACCACTTTCAAGTACCTTGTGAGCGGTTCTCTTACTCCCAAAATGTCCTCCGCAAGCATAAGAGTGACATAAAGACAAGATAGAATTAAATTCAGATTCGGGAACACACCTTCGATTACTTGGTCACTACCATGTTTCCATAAGTATGGATCATCAAATATGTATTGGTTACCTAACTCTTAAGTTTGTCCCTCTCAAGACGAGACAAGTTCTTTGGGATTTGTTTAGAAACTAAGTAATTGACAATCGGATACCATGGTTCCCCAAAGGCAATTGAGAATAGTTGCTCATCCGGGAAACTTTCACGCAATGGGATAGTCTCCTTGTCCACAGCAAGTCGGCTCAAGTGATCCGCAAACGGTGTTCTCAATTCCTTTCTTGTCTTTGATTTCAATATCAAACTCTTGCAAGAGTAAATCCACCTTATGAGCCTCGGTTTCGCCTCTTTCTTTGTAAGTACTTAAGCGCTGCATGATCAGAAAAAACAACAACTTTTGTACCAATTAGATAAGAGCGAAACTTTTCTAAAGCAAAAACAATGGCTAATAACTCTTTTTCAGTGGTTTTGTAGTTTTGTTGAGCCTCATTTAACGTTCTAGAAGCATAATAAATAGCATGAGGAAGCTTCCCACACGTTGCCCAAGCACCGCACCAACCGCATAGTCACTTGAATCACACATGAGCTCAAAAGGTTTGCTCCAATCTGGTGGTTTAATGATAGGGGCTGAAATCAAAAGTTCTTTCAAACGATTGAATGCCACCATACATTTTTCATCAAAGTTAAAAACCACATCTTTTTGCAATAAGTTACAAAGTGGTGATACTATCTTGGAAAAGTCCTTGATGAATCTACGATAAAAACCTGCATGACCAAGAAAAGAGCGTATCTCCCTCACCGTAGGGAGGGGTTAGAGCACTAATAAGGTCTATCTTAGATTTATCGACTTCCAAGCCTTTAGAAGATATTATATGGCCTAAAACTATGCCATGAGTTACCATGAAATGGCACTTCTCCCAATTTAGCACAAGATTTGTTTCAACACATCGTTCAAGGATTAGAGACAATTGTTCAAGCAAAGGTCAAATGAATCACCAAAGACACTAAAGTCATCCATGAACACTTCGATTATGTTTTCAACATATTCCGAAAAGATACTTACCATACACCTTTGAAAAGTAAATGAGCATTGCACAAGCCAAAAGGCATCCTTCTATAAGCAAAAGTACCAAAGGACAAGTGAAAGTGGTTTTCTCTTGGTCCTCCGACGCTATCACAATCTGATTATAACCTGAATAGCCATCAAGAAAGCAATAATAAGAGTGTCCAACTAAACGTTCAAGCATTTGATCAATAAAAGGTAAAGGAAAGTGATCTTTTCTAGTAGTGGCATTCAATTTTCTATAATCAATGCAAACCCTCCAACCGAATTGCACACGAGTTGGGACAAGTTCATTCTTATCATTCTCCACCACTGTCACACCTGATTTCTTTGGTACTACTAAAATTTGATCAGTTGTCAATCCGTCAAAAATAATTTCACTTTCTTACTCACTAAATTTAAATGAAGTACAAAGTAAGGAAGAGTTCGTATCCACAGAGAGGCAATTGTTGTTATGCAATTTTCAGTTTCTAAGGTAACCAAGGGGGGATGTTTGTTGTTTTAATTAAATAATAAAGTAAAAATAAAATAAAGCAAAGCAAATAGTTGGAATAATCAGTAAGGAGAAGATATTGGTCATGGGATAGTATCATTCACAAACATGTATTTTCATCAATGATTAGAATTTGTATTTTTAATCTCTTATTTTACTAATAGTCCTAGGATACCTTGATCGCAAGTATATCCCGTTAATTCCTTGTTTTCATCACAACCACATTAAAAGATGCATATGTGAATTCTTCCTAGAAAGCAACCTAAAGTGTAAAAGCACAATTAGATTTATCTCCCTAAAAGCAATAAGTTCTATGGAATAAGACTAATCAATGCAAACGAATGTGTAAAAGCACTAAACATTTTAACAAAAGTTATGATTCACTTGTGACTAGTAGGATATATCACTACAAGCACTACCCACAATTATGCTACTTAGAATCAGGGATAAACAACTTTTTCGTATTGAAAACCCTAATATAGCTCTAGAGATGAAGGTAAATCGGATTGATTCCGGACTCAACCAAACAAACTATCAAATCATATAACACTATTAATTGTGAATCACAAACAATAAAATATTGAGACAAAACTAATTCATTGAATCATATAACATATTGAGAAATCAACTTTATCCCTTAACCAATAATATGTTTAGCTACTCATAGCTATGCAGTTCATCATAATAATAATAATTGAAAAGAAAAAGATGAACAAAAGCAAACCCCAGAAGCGTAAACAAAACCGGCTCTCCAAAAGTTCCAAGAAAAATATATGATACAAAAGTTGTAGAAGTCTTTCCTTTAAATAGCTCAATTGTTTCCAAAATTAGGTCTAATCTTCAAAGGTCCAAAAGTTAGAAGTCCACCAAGCCCATGTGTGCAAATATCCATATAGAAAATATACCCCAAAGAGGTCGCCGGAAATCTGGTATTGTGGCCGGAAATTGGCCGGAAGGGTCGCCGGAAAGCATCTCAGGTAGCCGGCAAAAGTCCGCCCGGTCACCGGTCAACGGGTCAACTCTGTCGGGACTGAGTCAAACCGAGTCGTGGTCCACTCGTGAAGTCGACCCGAGTCACCAACTCAGCTGAGTAAGAGCCTATTTGGTTTGCCAAGCCACATTTTTGTGTTGCACCAAGATGGTGCATCACCACACTGCAACCCTGAACAGCATCATCTTCTCTGGCCAACAACTTCACTATCCTTGACCCCTTCCACCATATTTCTCAGCTCCTCAAGAAGAACACATGTTCGAACCTTTGCTTCATAATGATCTTCATTATGTAATTCCCCGGTTTGTAGCTTTGAGAACAACAGCTCCAACTCTGCCTAGAATTCCACCATAGCAAAGAATAGATCAAGTTCACCACACAACCAACCACCACTTTAGCTCAACCATTTGGGTTCCATAAAATCTGTCAAACCATCAACACACACACATGAAGATCCTGGGCCATTCCTTAACAATTCCATCTGACACCAGTAGTGGCTTGCTTCATTTCTTCTTCATGCTCTTTTCAGTAGCATCTACATCCATTTCATCTTGGCGTAGCACATCTAATGCAACCAACACAGCCTCATTCATTGCCTCAAATCTTAAGTCCCTAACCTGTAATTCAACACACCAAAGCAGCCTTGTTCTTTGACCTGCAACTTCTCACCCACCCATACAATTGTAGCTTCTTGTAATTGCAACTTCATCTAGGCAAACCTATTAGCTCAATCACGTAGCACCATTAACTTCCCGGTTCAAACTGAAAAACTCCACCAAATGTTCATCAACACCACATGAGCTGCACAGCTCTAGCATTGCCACTTCAGTGCATTAATACCAACACCATCTCGAGCCTTGAAGCTCAAACCCAACAAAGAAGAATCCCGCTTTCTTCATCCCACCACACGTTCCACCACCACAAACAAAACCAAAGTGCACTCCACTGTAATTTCTTCATAAAGACCTGCAGACACCCATTGTGCTCACAGACCCAAGCTATCACTTCCCATCTACTGCCAACTAAACCCTGCACTTAGCCATCGAGCCATGGTCAACAGCTCAAATCCCAGCTGCAATTCTTCATGGATCTTTTAACAGCAACACAACCATCGGATTCAAACACTAAGCTTCATCACCTTCAATTTACCATACCACCACAACTGCAAAACCTAGACATACATCCATTCAGCAGCATCACCTCAGAGTCATCCTCAGATTCAAACCATCGCAGCCTCAAACCCATGAATTCTTAACCACCACCAACCGCCGTTTTCCATCGGTTCTAAAGCAACATATATATTTTTCTATTCTTGGTTCAAACACATATTCGAAAACCCTTTTAACTCGATGGCAGGAACATTAATTTCATGTATTCAATTGCTGACTGAACAACGCCCCAACTCTTCAATCAACAGAGAACCCATTTCTGTTCTTCAAATCCCTTTCTGAATCTCGACATCCTAAGCAACATATCTCTCTCTTTTCTTCACCATTTCTTCTCTCTGTTTTACAAATGATCTCAACACCCCTTTCATCTTTCTTCCTCTTGCACTCAACAGCAACACCAGCAGATCCAATCTCTTCTCGATCTGATTTCTTCAAACTCAGATGCCCAAACCCATTTTGTCACCAAGAATCACTTAGAGCTAAAGTTCTACTAATTCGCCAGAAGAACCCTTGAATCAGTGAACGTCCTTCCATCACAGCAGCTATCTCTCCCTGTATCTCTCGATCTCTCTAATACTTTACTCTCTCTGAATTCCAGACGGAAAAGATTGAGAGATGATTCTCAACTCGAGGCCATGTAGGAACCAAAATTACTATCGGCACCAGTCGACTGGATAAGGGCTATGCCACTCTCATTTGACCCGTCGGGCCAGAGAACCGACTGTCTATTCGATCTCTTTGCTCAACCGTAGCTAGCTTCGCTCGCCTGTGAATTGATCTTTTCGCTCTTTTTAGCTTTAAATGGGTGATTTCTTATCCTTTTGTTCTCGATGACTCCATTGCACCTATAGAACTCAAAAGCAAACATAAGAGATGCAATTCCCAAGGAAAATAGCAAAGAAAGCATACATACTATATATTAAATTAGGTGTTTTAGACACCTATCGATTCCCCCACACTTAGACTTTGCTAGTCCTCGAGCAAATCAAACAAGACAATTCTAAAACATACAAACAACCCGTGTCTCCGAGGATACGGTTACTTTTAGCATGAATAATAGGCCTTTAAACCCCTAGGTGTCCCTAGTGGACGAGTTATAGTCTCGTGAGGGTTTACTAGAGATATACCCACAAAACCTACTTTTCCAACTTACTAGTTCTCCGTAATAATAAAGATCCAACGCGCTAAGAAGACATAGAGATTCTGCACACTAGTCATAAGAAGTTAGACACATAAATGAACACAAACTCATCCTTAAAAGTTGAGAGACAAATAATCATCCCTTCGACAAAAATTCGGGTTCGGAGTGATCGAAAGTCTCGACTCGCTCACAAGAAAGGATTTTATGATATTGCTCTCAATAATAAACAACTTTTTATGGGTCACACATGTGTCCAGTAGGAATGAAGAGAGAATCTGCGACACGTTGAATGGTAGGAAGGTAAAACCCTCCGAATGTTTTGAAAACCCACATCTTTTATAATTTTGAAAACCCCTTTTTTTGACGATATCTAAGAAAGGAAATCAACCACTAACGAAGGTGGGAATATGCTTACTTATCTCATTATCCGTTCGACGTGCAGCTAGCACCACTCTCACAGCATCCATAGAAACGTCTTCGGTCTTCATTCGGTGTCTTCATCTTCGTCTTCGGTCTTCAACTCTTGATGATAACTCTCGAACTTCGTAGAATCTCGACAATGTAATTCTTTCCTCTAATTTCTTGCCGCTTGAAACTTCATTATAGATATTCCTTCTTCCCTTGGCTTTATTGAAAGAATACAAAACTAAAAACGAACTATACAAACCCAAAATATACTTTTTTTTTCTTTTTTTTTTTTTTATTATTATTATTATTATTTTTTTTTTTGAATAAAAATAAAACAAATACAAAATAAAACAATAACACTAATGATGAACCTAAAGATTTTTTTTTTTTTTTTTTTTTTTTTTTTGAGACAAGAGAAAGAAACACAAACCGAAAATACAAATAAAAATGCAAGTACAAAGGCCATGGTGTAAGTACTTTACCGCTTGATTCTTCACAACTTATATGTCTTGATATCATAAACTTCTCGAACTCTCATCCTTAATAATTTTACTCTTGTACAATAGTCTTCAACTTATAAAAATTCCCGCTCCTTGTTTTGTTGCTTTACTTGAATCTAAAATCTCGCTCAATTCTGCATCGTTGCTTGTAAACCTTGAACGTGTTCAACTTTCCTTCAAATTTGTGATGCTCCTCTTGTTGATGATGATGGTGTTTCTATGGACCCGTTGGTGAGAGAGATAAGGTGGATGGTGCTAATCGAACAAGATTACAAGTGGTATGTAAGTTAGCAATTCGATGTCACCCTCATGGTTGATAAAAATAGCACTCAAGAGATCAAAATAGTGCTTCTATGGTGGGAGGTTGGGCAGCTCAACATTCTCGCCTTAATTTACGTACGGTGACACACACTCTAAAAGCACAAATTTAGACAGGTACAAAGAATTGAAGGTTGGTGCCTCACATTATGTAACATGGGTAGTCTCCACTATAGGGGATCACTAGTCTAATACCGAACTCAGTCTGCACCTTATTTGTCACTGGCATGGTTAAATCCAACTTTAACTCTCATACAATTAAGAAACCCGATCATGTTCTCTGTCATCTCTAAGTTCAGTCACTATTATGAGATTCTCGATGTAATCTTAGCGACATGTATACTATGTGACTCTAAACTAACCATAAGTTGGAGTTTTCTTATTCACTAGTTCACAAAAAAGTTAAAAAATTTGAAAAATTTACAAAGAAAATGCAACCACTCCCCCACACTTAAACTTTACATTGTCCTCAATGTAATTGAATCGTCCAAAGTAAGTCAATGTGGGAAATTCAACAAGAAATCGGAAAAAATAAATAAAAAACAAGACACGAAAAAGCTAAAAACAAGACAAGAAATACTCATCCTTTGGGTTGCCTCCCAATTAGCGCTTGGTTTAAAGTCGTCAGCCCGACTATCTCCTTGCATTCTATGACTCCTCCAGAGGGAGCAGATCCACAAAGTTAACTCCTTCCACCACTTCGGAAGTAAAATTCTCATAGTATGGTTTCAACCGGTGCCCATTAACTTTAAGTTTTTCCCGTAGCTATGCTGCGAATTTCCACCGCACCATGAGAAAACACATTAGTAACAATAAAAGGTCCGATCCATCGTGACCTTAATTTACCCGGAAACAAATGCAAGCGAGAATTAAACAAAAGCACTTTCTGCCCAATGCAAAATTGTTTTCTAGAAATCATGTTATCATGAAATGCCTTCGTCTTTTCCTTATAAATCCGTGAACTTTCAAATGCGTCATTGCGAAGCTCCTCTAGCTCTTGGAGTTGTAACTTCCTTTTCTTTCCAGCCCCATCCATCTCCATGTTGCATTGTTTAATATCCCAAAACGCCTTATGCTCAATTTCAACGGGTAAATGACAAGGTTTACCATACACAAGCCTAAAGGGAGACATCCCAATAAGTGTTTTATATGTGGTTCTATAAGCCCACAAAGCATCATTAAGTCGCATGCTCCAATCTTTCCTTGTTGGATTCACCGTCTTTTCTAGAATGGATTTCACCTCCCGATTAGACACCTCTGGCTTGTCCATTTTTTTGGGGATGATAAGGTGTTGCAATCTTGTGCGACATATTGTAC
Organism: Papaver armeniacum; assembly: GCA_023531295.1. NCBI lineage: Eukaryota > Viridiplantae > Streptophyta > Magnoliopsida > Ranunculales > Papaveraceae > Papaver > Papaver armeniacum. The sequence goes on from JAJJWW010000644.1 coordinate 105,976, forward strand.
TTCGTCAACAAGCTTTGCAAAATCCTGTTTTTGAAGTGAGAACCCCCATCGCTAATTATGGCTCTTGGAATTCCAAACCTTGCAAAAATATTAGCTTGCACAAAATCTGAAACCACTTTAGAATCATTAGTTGGGGTGACTTTAGCTTCCACCCATTTCGAGACATAATCAACCGCAAGTAAGATATAAAAATTCCCATGGGAGTTGACAAAAGGCCCCATAAAATCAATACCCCATACATCAAAAACTTCAAAAAATTGAATAAAAGTTTGTGGCATTTGATTTCGGGCACCTAGATTGCGGTTCTTTGGCACCTATCACAAGTTGTACAAAATATATGTGCATCCTTAAACAAAGTTGGCCAATAAAAACCACTATCAAGTACCTTGTGAGCGGTTCTCTTACTCCCAAAATGTCCTCCGCAAGCATAAGAGTGACATAAAGACAAGATAGAATTAAATTGATTAGGAACACACCTTCAGACACTTGGTCACTACCATGTTTCCATAAGTATGGATCATCAAATATGTATTGGTTACCTAACCTCTTAAGTTTGTCCCTCTCAGCACGAGACAAGTTCTTTGGGATTTGTTTAGAAACTAAGTAATTGACAATCGGCATACCATGGTTCTCCAAAGGCAATTGAGAATAGTTGCTCATCCGGGAAACTTTCACGCAATGGGATAGTCTCCTTGTCCACAGCAAGTCGGCTCAAGTGATCCGCAACGGTGTTCTCAATTCCTTTCTTGTCTTTGATTTCAATATCAAACTCTTGCAAGAGTAAAATCCACCTTATGAGCCTCGGTTTCGCCTCTTTCTTTGTAAGCAAGTACTTAAGCGCTGCATGATCAGAAAAAACAACAACTTTTGTACCAATTAGATAAGAGCGAAACTTTTCTAAAGCAAAAACAATGGCTAATAACTCTTTTTCAGTGGTTTTGTAGTTTTGTTGAGCCTCATTTAACGTTCTAGAAGCATAATAAATAGCATGAGGAAGCTTCCCCACACGTTGCCCAAGCACCGCACCAACCGCATAGTCACTTGCATCACACATGAGCTCAAAAGGTTTGCTCCAATCTGGTGGTTTAATGATAGGGGCTGAAATCAAAAGTTCTTTCAAACGATTGAATGCCACCATACATTTTTCATCAAAGTTAAAAACCACATCTTTTTGCAATAAGTTACAAAGTGGTGATACTATCTTGGAAAAGTCCTTGATGAATCTACGATAAAAACCTCGCATGACCAAAGAAAAGAGCGTATCTCCCTCACCGTAGTGGGAGGGGTTAGAGCACGAATAAGGTCTATCTTAGATTTATCGACTTCCAAGCCTTTAGAAGATATTATATGGCCTAAAACTATGCCATGAGTTACCATGAAATGGCACTTCTCCCAATTTAGCACAAGATTTGTTTCAACACATCGTTCAAGGATTAGAGACAAATTGTTCAAGCAAAGGTCAAATGAATCACCAAAGACACTAAAGTCATCCATGAACACTTCGATTATGTTTTCAACATATTAAAAAGATACTTACCATACACCTTTGAAAAGTAGCATTTGGAGCATTGCACAAGCCAAAAGGCATCCTTCTATAAGCAAAAGTACCGAAAGGACAAGTGAAAGTGGTTTTCTCTTGGTCCTCCTAGCGCTATCACAATCTGATTATAACCTGAATAGCCATCAAGAAAGCAATAATAAGAGTGTCCATTCTAAACGTTCAAGCATTTGATCAATAAAAGGTAAAGGAAAGTGATCTTTTCTAGTAGTGGCATTCAATTTTCTATAATCAATGCAAACCCTCCAACCGAATTGCACACGAGTTGGGACAAGTTCATTCTTATCATTCTCCACCACTGTCACACCTGATTTCTTTGGTACTACTAAAATTTGATCGGTTGTCAATCCGTCAAAAATAATTTCACTTTCTTACTCACTAAATTTAAATGAAGTACAAAGTAAGGAAGAGTTAGTATCCACATAGAGGAAATTGTTGTTATGCAATTTTCAGTTTCTAAGGTAACCAAGGGGGGATGTTTGTTGTTTTAACGAAATACTAAAGTAAAAATAAAATAGAGCAAAGCAAATAGTTGGAATAATCAATAAGGAGAAGATATTGGTCATGGGATAGTATCATTCACAAACATGTATTTTCATCAATGATTAGAATTTGTATTTTTAATCTCTTATTTTACTTATAGTCCTAGGATACCTTGATCGCAAGTATATCCCGTTAATTCCCTGTTTTCATCACAACCACATTAAAAGATGCATATGTGAATTCTTCCTAGAAAGCAACCTAAAGTGTAAAAGCACAATTAGATTTATCTCCCTAAAAGCAATAAGTTCTATGGAATAAGACTAATCAATGCAAACGAATGTGTAAAAGCGCTAAACATTTTAACAAAAGTTATGATTCACTTGTGACTAGTAGGATATATCACTACAAGCACTACCCACAATTATGCTACTTAGAATCAGGGATAAACAACTTTTTCGTATTGAAAACCCTAATATAGCTCTAGAGATGAAGGTAAATCGGATTGATTAGGACTCAACCAAACAAACTATCAAATCATATAACACTATTAATTGTGAATCACAAACAATAAAATATTGAGACAAAAACTAATTCATTGAATCATATAACATATTGAGAAATCAACTTTATCCCTTAACCAATAATATGTTTAGCTACTCATAGCTATGCATTCATCATAATAATAATAATTGAAAAGAAAAAGATGAACAAAAGCAAACCCCCAAGCGTAAACAAAATAGGCTCTCCAAAAGTTCCAAGAAAAAATATATGATACAAAAGTTGTAGAAGTCTTTCCTTTAAATAGCTCAATTGTTTCCAAAATTAGGTCTAATCTTCAAAGGTCCAAAAGTTAGAAGTCCACCAAGCCCATGTGTGCAAATATCCATATAGAAAATATACCCCAAAGAGGTCGGAAATCTGGTATTGTGGCGGAAATTGTAGGAAGGGTCATGGGAAAGCATCTCAGTAGCCGGCAAAAGTCCGCCCGGTCACCGGTCAACGGGTCAACTCGTTCAGACCGAGTCAAACCGAGTCAGGTGGTCCAGCTCAGAAGTCAGACCTGAGTCAGTCAACTCAGCTGAGTAAGAGCCTATTTGGTTTGCCAAGCCACATTTTTGTGTTGCACCAAGATGGTGCATCACCACACTGCAACCCTGAACAGCATCATCTTCTCTGGCCAACAACTTCACTATCCTTGACCCCTTCCACCATATTTCTCAGCTCCTCAGCAGCAACACATGTTCGAACCCAGCTTCATAATGATCTTCCTTGCGTAATTCCCTGGTTTGTAGCTTGAGAACAACAGCTCCAACTCTGCCCAGAATTCCACCATAGCAGCAATAGATCAAGTTCACCACACAACCAACCACCAGCTTTAGCTCAACCATTTGGGTTCCATAAAAATCTGTCAAACCATCAACACACACACAGCATCCTCAGTCATTCCTTAACAATTCCATCTGACACCACCAGAGTAGTGGCTTGCTTCATTTCTTCTTCATGCTCTTTCTGTAGCATCTACATCCATTTCATCTTGGCAGTAGCACATCTAATGCAACCAACACAGGCCTCATTCATTGCCTCAAATCTTAAGTCCCTAGCCTGTAATTCAACACACCAGCAGCTTGTTCTTTGACTGCAACTTCTCAGCCAGCCATACAATTGTAGCTTCTTGTAATTCTGCAACTTCATCTAGGCAAACCTATTAGCTCAATCAACAGTAGCACCATTAACTTCCCTGGTTCAAACTGAAAACTCCACCAAATGTTCATCAACACCACATGAGCTGCAGGCTCTAGCATTGCCACTTCAGTGCATTAATACCAACACCATCTGAGCCTTGAAGCTCAAACCCAACAAGAAAGAACTCCGCCTTCATCTCACCATCGGTTCCACCACTTTGCAAACAAACCAAAGTGCACTCCAGCTGCAATTTCTTCATAGCACCGGCACACCCATTGTGCTCACAGACCCAAGCTATCACTTCCCATCTACTGCCAACTAAACCCTGCACTTAGCCATCGAGCCATGGTCAACAGCTCAAATCCCAGCTGCAATTCTTCATGGATCTTTTAACATCAACACAACCATCGGATTCAAACACTAAGCTTCATCACCTTCAATTTACTGCACCACCACAATCGTAAAACCTAGACATACATCCATTCAAAGAAAGCATCACCTCGTAGTCATCCTCGATTCAGCCATCGAAACCTCAAACCCATGAATTCTTAACCACCACCAACCTGCCCAGTTTCGCTCCATCAGTTTCTAAAGCAACATATATATTTTTCTATTCTTGGTTCAAACACATATTCGAAAACCCTTTAACTCGATGGCATGTGAACATTAATTTCATGTATTCAATTGGTTGAACGAACAACGCCCCAACTCTTCAATCAACAGAGAACCCATTTCTGTTCTTCAAATCCCCTTCTGAATCTCGACATCCTCAGCAACAGATCTCTCTCTTGAATTTCTTCACCATTTCTTCTCTCTGTTTTACAAATTATCTCAACACCCCTTTCATCTTTCTTCCTCTTGCACTCAACAGCAACACCAGCAGATCCAATCTCTTCTCGATCTGATTTCTTCAAACTCAGATGCCCAAACCCATTTTGTCACCAGCAAATCACTTAGAGCGAAATTTCTACTAATTCGCCAGAAGAACCCTTGAATCATTGAACGTCCTTCCATCACAGTGAGCCTATCTCTCCCTGTATCTCTCGATCTCTCTGATACTTTACTTCTCCGAATTCCATACGGAAAAGATTGAGAGATGATTCTCAACTCGAGGCCATGTAGGAAACAAAATTACTATCGGCACCAGTCGACTGGATAAGGGCTATGCCACTCTCATTTGACCTGTCAGTTTCGTAGAACCGACTGTCTATTCGATCTCTTTGCTCAACCGTAGCTAGCTTCGCTCGCCTGTGAATTGACCTTTTCGCTCTTTTTAGCTTTAAATGGGTGATTTCTTCTCCTTTTGGTCTCGATGACTCCATTGCACCTATAGAACTCAAAAGTAAACATAAGAGATGCAATTCCCAAGGAAAATAGCAAAGAAAGCATAAATACTAGATATTAAATTAGGTGTTTTAGACACCTATCATCAATCAATGTAAATCAACAACCAAAGGTTGTATATTCTAATTGATTGATCTTAACGCACAACCTGTGATATTTCAATTATATAACAAAGTATAATGCGGGAAGAAATAACATGCATTTGAGAATTTTGTTAACGAGGAAACCGCAAATGCAGAAAAACCCCGGTACCTAGTCCAGATTGAACACCACATTGTATTAAGCCGCTACAGACTCTAGCCTACTACCAATTAACTTCGGACTGGACCGTAGTTGAACTCTAATCAATCTCACACTGATTAAAGGTACAGTTGCATTCCTTACGTCTCTGATACCAACAAGATACTACGCACTTGATTCCCTTAGTTGATCCCACCCACAACTAAGAGTTGCTACGACCCAAAGTCGAAGACTTGATAAATAAATCTGTCTCACACAGAAAAGTCTATAGGATTGAATAAATCTTTCTCCCACAGAAATACCCAAGATTTTTGGTTCCGTCTTTTGATAAATCAAGGTGAACAGGAACCAATTGATAAACCGGACTTATATTCCCGAAGAACAACCTAGTATTATCAATCACCTCACAATATAATCTAAATCGTATGATGGCGAAACTAGATATTGTGGAATGACAAACGATGAGACGAAGATGTTTGTGATTACTTTTATCTTGCCTATCGAAGAAATTAGTCTCGAGTCAATTATTTCAATTGTACTCAATATGATAGAATCGGGAAAGATGAGAACATGCAACTACAAAGAAAATAGTTGGGTCTGGCTTCATAATCCCAATGAAATCTTTGAAATCGTTAACCCTGTGGTCCCGATAGAAACCTAAGGTTAAAGGAGAATCGACTCTAGTTATGCAACTAATAACACACATGAGGTGTGGGCATTAGGTTTCCCAGTTGCTAGAGTTCTCCTTTATATAGTTTTCAAATCAAGGTTTGCAATCTAAGTTACCTTGGTAACAAAGCATTCAATATTCCCCGTTAGATGAAAAACCTGATTCAACCAAGCTAATATCTTTCAACCGTTAAATCGAACTTAGCTTGTTACAAACAAATGAAATGTACTGAAAAGACGAGGGTACCAGAATATACCTCAATCTAAAACTTTTCCACTTATAAGTCCTTTCTCTGAAAGTGATTGTCTATGGGTGAGTCGAGACAATACAACAAATCAGTTCACACTTCGTGTGATCGTCTATGGATACGAGTTCGAGACAATACAACAACGAAGTATGTTTACTTGATAAAAGATTCGGACTTAACCAAACACAATAGGATTGCTTATCAAGTAAATAGGAATTAACGTTTGTGTAATTTACTTTAAATTATAATAACAACAATTATAATTGCGGAAAATAAAAGTAAATGACACATTTGTTAACGAGGAAACCCCAAATGCATAAAAACCCCGGGACCTTGTCCAGAATTGAATACTCCTAGGATTAAGTCGCTATACAAAATCAAACCAACTTCTTATAGTTGAGACCAAGCAACTAAACCTATAGTTCACCTAGTTCCGTCTGTATTCCCACGCCTCCAACTTATGAATAAGTCACGTACTTGGAATAATTCCTTTGGGTCGTATTCCAAACAGTAAAGGAACAACAAATCTATTTGGTAGATCCTCTTTTCAACCAAGTGTTGTGAGTTCGACAAAGGCTCTTCTGTTTTATCTCAATAAACTCCTTCGTCAAAGTTCTTAGATCTATCTTATGATCAACTACCGAAGGTGATTGTTAAGATTTTGTAATCAATACTTTTAATCACAAAGAATTGTATTGATGTCGATCTACACAACTAATCAATCTAATCTACCACAAGGATAAATCGATTATAGTTGGATCCTCTTTTACCGAAACAAGTATTGTGCACACCAAAGATTATGAACCCAAATCGAAATCTTCAAAGTCTTTTTGTCTTCAAATCTTCTTAGATTTTCAATAAACACTGCACACAATCAATCTGGAATCTCTTGTGATCAATCACACACAGAACGAAGTTTGTTAACAATGGATTATCACAAGACGTCTTTAGATCTACGGACAGTCCAAAGATTCCCGTAGAAACTTAGATCTAGTTTGATTGAATCTTATATAAGAAGAGAATATTCTCAAGCATAAACAAACTAGGTGCAATCAAAGTTCAACCACCGTTAGTCAATCAAATCAATCGAAAACAAAAGATAAACCGTAATTATCAAGTTTCCCACCAACGATACTAATAGAGCTTCTCATTCCTAAAGAAGACTTTAAATCGAGCGGCCGTAAGAGATTTCGCCTAATTAGGATACTCTCCTCTCCGAATAGGCGGCTTCACCGAGAGAAAGACAACCGAGATAGTTTTTGATGTACGAGGATTAGTTTGCTCGAAATGCAAACTTTCATATTTATAGACCAAGGAAGTTTAACCAAGGAATTTCCAAAACTGAAAATATTCTCAAGATATGCAATATATTCCATATTTGGTTTCCATAATTCCTGGAAATGCTTTGTCCAAATATTGACCGAAAATCTCTTAGAAAATCTCCAATTAGCAAATGCACATTACTAATCTTCATTTTCCAAAAATAAAATTAAAAACCTTAAATAAAAGATTCTCAATTTATTTTCTTCGATCCGGGATTTTCTTCCTTTAGCTATATTAAGGAATAACTTTGAACAATTAAAGATAAGTGTTACTGCACATGTTCAAAGTATGTCGACATCCTTTTGTAAGTCCTCTTTCATACTTACAATCTTGAAACCGATTTTCCACACTTCCAAACAAGTTTAGAATTGGTTCACCTGACTTCAAGAACTATGTGATTGATCAAGAACACTCAATCACAAATCATGGGTTTCACGGTTCTACCAAAACAAGTTTTGGGTTCTACCTCCATGTGAGTACTGTGCATAGTCACACTAGCTTTCCAAAAATTTGGTTGACTAGGTACTAGGATCGGTTACCCACACATATATGGTATCTAACTTGTATTGCTGCACTTGTCCATAGGATCGGTTCCCCTTTGCCTAAAAACGTGTTGCACATGTCCATAGGATCGGTTCTCCTTTCTTCTAAAAACTTGATGCACCTCATACAAGGATCGATTCCCCTTTGTGATAGGTTGCACCTCTTACTAGGATCGGTTCCCCTTTACCCAGAGTCGGTCATACCAATAACACAAAATCGATCATACCATCTCAGGTGATTACTTAAGATAGGTTTCACTAATAAAAGTCATACCAATACAAAAGTCAGGCCTTTGTGAATAATTTTACCAAGAACATAAACAAGTCATGAGCGGTTATACTAATCACACATATTGGTAGTTCAAAAGATATGCAATGAATAACAATACCAATAATGCCTGGCGATTTCTATTTCAATTCACAAAACAAGTTCATGAATTTACTTCCTTAAAAAAAATGTAAAACATTGTTTCCTAGAATGAAATATTCACCTTATGCCCATACATAATCACAATAGCATTCAAACGATTATGTCGATGTCTTATCTACAAAATTTAATGGTTAAGCAATAAACCTCGTATTGTATTCCTTAATACTATGTCTAACTAGAGTATCATTCATGCTTCGCAGTTTTTTTTTTCAATATGCATGACTTGAAAGATACGTTAGGGAATGAAACAGTTCAAGTCAAATATCACTAACCTCAAGTGGAAGGATGATGTTGTCGTTGTAGCTCCTTACTTCTCCACTTCTTCAAGTCTTCGCAATGCTTGTAATGTCTCATATCATAATACTTTCAAGCTAACCTATACGAAGTTGACTCTAGTACATAATCAAGTGACTCTTAAAATGAGTTTTGGCTCACTAAAATATGACAACCAAACTTGATATACCAACGCTTAGTGGGTTCAACCGAGATATGCTCTAACATGTACCCTCATTTAGGTTTATGTAACCGTACCTAAACGTGTACACCATGTTGGTTCACAAATAGTTAACCGAGGTTAGCCATATGATCACTCTCATATCATCCTTATTCATCTTAACCATAACTAGTTCAAATGACTCAAATAAAACTAGTTGAGGAACCGTTCAATTGCTATATTCTCATAGAAGTATACAAGAACACAATTGAAGCAAAATCGGTTTGATTCACTCGAATCAATACATAAACATTATAGCCACAATTTGAAAAGATTTCATTCCTTATTTTATAAATGTTTAGGTTCATGTACATGACCGATTTTAGAAAGTAACCACTTAAGTATGTATACTGGTATGCGTACTTAAGTAACCGGATTTGAGTTTGTTTTAGTTTTCAAACTCAGCAGAAATTCACGGACGTGAACTTTTCGCCAGCATACTTTGGTAACTGGTTGAGTTGGTTTTTGATTTCCAAACTCAGCAGATTTTCACGGACGTTAATTTCCGCCAGTATGCATACTTAGCCAGTCTCCATCAACCAATTCGTACACACACAAGTATGTATACATTTGGTTCCCGGTTTTGGACTTATACACAAATGTGCGAACACACTATATGCTTATATCCAAAGATGGTTACATGATTCTAAGCTCTTTATTTCAATCATTGAAACATTCTTAGAGGATGACAATAGCTGTTTTCACACACCATTAGCATCAAAGCAATTTTCAAGATATTGAAATAATCATTATCGAAACATTTAAAGTCTACACCAAATGATTGTATCACACAAACCATATAAGATTTTACTCGGAAATTTTCTCATGATATAAGATGAACTTGGTCGAAGCGAAATCTTGCCAACACATATTTCGATAAATATGTAAGCGAGATAAACTCAGCTCGAAATCTCAAATGTGTATATAGAAAACTATATCGAAATACGACTTGTGTCTCAATATAGGATATAAAGTAGAAATAGACTTTCTAAGTGATAGATGAGTTCAAGTCTTCACATACCTTTTGTCGATGAAGTTCCACAAGCTCCCCTTAGTAGTTCTTCGTCTTCAAATGATGAACGCCGTGAAAACTAAGTTCAACTACACAATCTATGTACTAGTCCGAGACATCTAGAAATCAAGACTTATAGTTTTGATCACTAACATTGACAAACATGCTTGAGATATCAATGCATGCGAGTTCGACCGAGCAAAGGCTCTAACAAAAATGACCAGGTATACTTCTAAATTAGTTCCAATTAGCTTCTTGTTGCTCAAAATTATCTAAAGTACGTAAAAAAAAAATCAAACTTTTACATTTTCAGTGATACTTACGGTTGGAATTTTTCATGTAACCAACCGTAATTTGTAGTTACTGATTCGTAAAAGATGAACTATCAACAGAATCGGTTAACTTTGGGAAAACCCAACCAGAAACCGATTCACGGTTGGTAAATAAATACTCAAGACTAGTTATGATTGTTAATATCGTTTAGTTTTTTCCATCCGTAACATATCATGTGCATGGTATTTTGAAAATCGAGATCAACCGTAACTTTCTTTACGGTTCATTTTGGATTTTAGTTTTGAACTGTAATTTACTTTGTATGTTTTCGAATGATTGCTACGGTTGGAAGTGTGAAATTACGGTCGCAACATTCCCGGCAATTTCAGTAGCTCCAACCATCGGGGCCTTTCTTAGGTTGTCAAGTAAATATGTGAGGGTGGGAGTTCCCTACGAATACTCTTTGATCTTGTTCAAATCCTTTAACAATTGTAGGTAATGAACGTTCACCCTATTTACCGAGTTATCAGGAATGAATACGGTCCCAAGAGAATACAACAAATAAGATGTGGATGTACGCCTAGCCCTTGTTTCAACTATCACCTTACCTTCCCTTTCCTTTGCGAGCATTCCTCCAAACTTCGTCTTCAAATTCTTCAATAATGGATTTTTAATGATTGGTTGCTTATGTGGTTCTTTTGGGTCATAACCAACAACCAACCGAAACTCCATCTTGGTTTCGTCTTTCTCCCACACAAGTATTTTTTGAACAAGGTTGTAAAGGTCATTCCAAGGCATGTTGTTATCGAAACCAAATCATCACAGATCTTCCTTCAACTTCTAGGTCAAGAATTTGTTTCACATCGTCCAGGTATTATTGTCATCTCTCCAAATGGGAGATGAAACGATCGGTTTCAAGCCAATATCGCTCGTTCCCAAGGCAGGAGACCACAACACTATCATACTCCACTTGTGTATTCAGAATTCTAGGAACTATTCCTTTACTAACCACTAGATTACGAAATAAGCACATTCTTCACCTAATGACCAATATTTAAACCTTTGGCGCTTGAGCAATTTGTTCGCCCTTACGAGATCCTACAAAATATACAAAAATACAAACAAATTTTGTTAAACCGAGATAAACAAACAAGATGAATCGAAATAATTTAATATTTTAAGAAAAATCATACCCTAGTTTCCTGAGACTTTTTGCGCCGAAATTAGTATAACCAAATAATATTTAAGACTTATCGGGGCCTCGCCCCAAGGTCTTCTATTCTTTTTCAGTGGAAATAACAAATCTTTGCCTTTAGGAATATGCATCCCTTTCGGTGCGGGTTCTTTTCTCGGCTTCTTTTCTTTAACTGGAGTTGTAGCTACAATAATTTGTTTTCCCTTGTTTTTTTCTCCCTCTTTCTCATCTTCATCATTTTCTTCCTCTTTCTCCTCTTCATCATTTTCTTCCTCTTTATCCTCTTCATTTCTTCATCTTCCTCCTCTTCTTCATCATCGGATTCTTTAACATTTTTTTCCTCTTCTTCATCATTAGATTATTCCTCTATAATTTGTTTTTCTTTGCCTTTAGCTACAGGTGGTTCTCTCAAACTAATTTCAAATTAATTCTTGCTCTTCTTCTTCTTCTCATTCTTGTGGATATACCTCTATTATCTACCTTTAAATGCTTGTCACCACGAGGGGTAGGCGTATGATCAATCGGAGTTCAGTTATTCCCTCTATTATTTTTCACCCTATTAGGATTCCTACACAAGCAATACACAATTGATTGATTTCCTAAGGGTTGAACAAACAAAATAGAAAATAACAAACCAAAAAAAATGTGAACATAAATATTTACTGATTCATGCAAAGTGACAACCAAGATAAATTGTAACACATTAGAATTTGTAAGTTGTAGAACGAGACCAACCGTAAATAAACTACGGTTGGTATATCAACTAAAATTTTAAATCGTAAATCTATTTGAAACTTAAGTTTTGATACACAAGAAAATTTACGGTTGATAAGGTTGATACAAATACAAACCGGAACTCAATTACGGTTGATACAAATACAAACCGCAGAAAAATTTGGAGACATGCATAAAGAATTATGGTTCATAATTCCAAAGGTTGTAAGACATCAACCGTAAGTGAAGTTAAGGTTGCAAAAAAAAAAAAAAAACCCGTAAGTGCACTGAATTCTCAGATTTACTAATCTACGGTTGGTAATTGAACTCTTACAAACTGTAACAACATCAAAATCTTCAATTACGGTTCGTAACCCACATGAACCCAGAATTTGGAATTTCAATTTTAAGCTAAAACCCTAAATAGAAATTTAACTTAAATCGAAAAAATTAAACTAAACCCTAACTAGGTTTTTCAAAACATACCTCATATAAGTCATTCCATTTGATTTCTACGGTTGAGGGGTTTGAAATTGTTGTTCTTAACCTATTGGAGGATGTGGTTGATTAGAATCACTACAATCTTCGTCAATTTTCTTCTTCTTCGACATCTCTGTTATAGATTTCAATTAATGATTATTAATTTTTCCAATCGTTGATTAATCGAAGACGATGAATTTTCGAGCTTTAATGGAGGTTACGGCTCATAAGAGGAGAAGAGATGAAGAAGACTGATTTAGTTTTCTTTCTTCTCATTCATTAGGTTCAAAAATAATGTAGGACAATTCGTCTTCTTTTTAACTAAAAAAAAAGTTAAATTATTTTTTTTTTTTTTTTTTTTTTGCGCAAAGAAGGTTATAATTTATTTTTATTAGATAAAGAGTATTAAATTACCTAGTTGGAAGCCTAACAAGCTAAGCTCCAACAACATACTACTACATTAATTGAACAAAGTTCTTGTGCTAGCCTACCAGCGAGCCTCATGGGTAACCTAACCAAGGGGGGTGCCGAAGCGGATTGGGGGCTGAGGTTGTGACACAAAGGGGGCAAGCTAACTCTACCTTCCATGTTAATTCCTGCAATATTACGTCATTGGGGACTCGAACCTGGGACCTCCTGGAACGCATGCAACTTTAGGGAACGAAGATGACCAGCTAAGCTAGGTGCCCATTCTCTTAAAAATAAAAAGAGAGAATTCAGTACAAGAGAGGATGGATATCGAAACATCCCATCAACTCGAAACCCATTTGTCAGTTACATTTCCCTTCCATTAAAATTTTCCAGTGTGAGATCAAGAGTCTAAATTGAGTAAATTTAAACCAATTCGCTGATGCTACCCAGAGGAAGATTGAGCTTTTTACTTCGTTTATTATCACTGAGACCTCTTTTCCCCCTTTCCTAGCCATGGTTCTTCTATTTCTTTCTCCCCACAGGCTCCAAACGATTGCAAAAATGATGATTGGCCATATTTTTCTCCCCCTGTTTCTACCTCTTCTCTGCTTCCATGAGAGCAGTTGTTGTAGCATAGTCCCTGCCTGAACCCATCTAACATTAAAGCTCTCTAAGAAGTAATTCCAAACACTTGCAGAGTAAGAGCAATGGAGAAAAAGATGATCGGCGGGTAATCTAAAGTTAAACGGGTAGTTCATTTACAGTTAAAAGGGTAATCTAAACAAGTTATACTACCACTAGGACACCCCAAACCAACCAAAGCGACATTATTATTAATACAAGAGCACTGGGCACGCGCCATGCGCGTGCAAAAATGAAAAAAATATGGACAGATGTCAACTATCAGCGTTTTTAGGGAAGTTTATGTTTGTATCCTCCCGTATCAACATTTTAACATACTGACTCGTTAGATTTAAATTGAACATGATATCATTTCCAAAGATGTTATTCACTTTCAGCCGTCGGATCTAAAGTGGGATTGGGTTAATCTCCACGTGGACATATATTATGAGTCACAAAGTAGGGTCACCTCTTATTACGTCACCAAATGGATTAAGAAAATCCATTTCGTTTCCAAATGATTCTAGAAAATTACCGATTTGACCTCATTGTATTTATGAAACAAATTTTGTGAACCTAAGAATTTTGGGCAATTTTGGAATATCCAAATTTGCAGCTTCATTTTGAACAGTAAGGGGTGTTCCCTTTATATATTAGAATAGATATATCCGTAAGGACTCGAGACAACTACAAAGAAACCAGCACTACGTATAGAAAAAACAAGAAAGCACTGCTGAGTCACATCCAACTTAGAAAGAGCCAACCTACACACAACTCAAGTCAAAGTCTCGAATTGGTGAAATTAACAGTTACCTAGCGTATTAAGAAGCAAGACCATTTTATAGAACGTGAAATTGGGGATATAAAAAGGAATTGGGGATATAAGAAAAGTACTAAAACTGGATCCAGATATCAATTCGGGTCACCCTTATCTAAGTATTTTTTAAATCCTAATCTACCCCTCACTAATCGGGCTTAGTGGTTAATAATAATTAGTAAAAATTTTAAGTATTTGTTAAATGATTAGTGTGTATTTGTATTTGGGTGAATGAGATGAGAGTAGAAAGATGGAAAAAAAATTTGAGAGGGAACTTTTTTTGGTGAAAGTGGAGGATGATTGTGAAGAGAGAATTGCTGCTAAGAGGTTGAAAATTTGAATATTTTTCTTTGAATCCACCATTGTTGCAGCTGAAATAGCTCGGTGTCGGCATTGTATTCGACCTAAAAAGCCATGCCGGCATTTGTTGAAAATTTTCATAAATGTTTGCCACTATCCTATTTATTTTGGTTTTAATCGATCCGGTGTGTCGGCATTGTATTCGACCTAAAAAGCCATACGGCATTTGTTGAAAATTTTCATAAATGTTTGCCACTATCCTATTTATTTTGGTTTTAATCAGTCCAGTGCTGGAACAGTCAGTTAATTCTCGAGCATGTCGGTATCTATGTCGGCATAGTTAATTCTCGAGCATATCGGTACCTATGCCGGCATAGTTAATTCTCGAGCATGCTGGTAACTATACCCGTAAGGACTTGAGAAAACTACAAAGAAACCAGCACGAACATATTGAAAAAACAAGAAAGCACTGCTGAGTCACATCCAACTTAGAAAGAGCCAACCTACCCACAACTCAAGTCAAAGTCTCGAATTGGTGAAATTAACAGTTACCTAGCGTATTGAGAAGCAAGACCATTTTTTAGGGACCATATTTTTTTTTTGGGGACCATGGTCTTTTTAGGCCAACCTCCCTGTACTTATAAGGGGTGTTCTAAAGTTAGGTAAATACACATTTACCCTTTACTTTAATTTAAATTAAAACTAACTTAATAACTATATATAAACCTAATCATATACATCTAGTCTAAATGAATTTTTTCTTACTATGTTTGAGTTTCAATTTAACCGAACTTGTCCCACTATGTTCGGTTTGTTATAAAAAATCTTGACAATTTCAACCGAACTCTTCACTAATTGCATACATGTGGAGTTCGGTTAGATATGTTGTTGGGTTAAAGTTTGCGAACCAACCAAACATTACTCTGTAGAATCCTATAAACAAAGTTCGGTGAATCGTCCATTAACCGAACTACTAAAAACCTCCATTAACAGCGAGTTTGGTAACCCGCGTGTTTAGAAAAGGTAACCGAAGTACACTTTCAGATGAGTTCGGTACTCTAAAAATTTACAGTTTTTTGAAAATTTGGAGCAATTCAACCAACATTATCTAAGTTTGAAGCATACATGGGTACCCAAATACCCTTCCTCCGGTTGTGGTTGGTAAAATCCATCGTTTTTCATGTTTTCCTTCTTCATCTTCTCTAACTTTAGTCTCTCAATAATTCTACTTCTTTAAAAAAAAAAACATCTTATTTTTTAATCTCACTAATCATTACACTAACTATTATTAACACTAACTAATCATTACCCAAAATTAATCAGGAGGGTAATTTAGGTATTAATATAAATATTTAGATAAGGGGTGACCTAGATTTACTTCTAATGTCTTAACCAAAATAAAACCATGGTCCCCTACAAAAAAAAACATAGTCCCCAAAAAACGGTTCAAAATAAGACCTTACAGGTTAGAGACCAATAGAGGTGTGTAAATTGGGCCATGCCAGCACGAGCACAGCCCAGCATGTGAGTTAGCCAAGCAGCACGGCACAACATGATCTCTAAGAGGTGTAAAGGTCCACCAGCCTCGGCTAGCATAGGCTGCATAGGGGACCAACTTGAGCACTAGATTACAACCACACAGCTAGCCTAACGTGCACAAGTGTGTTGTTTTCTGATTATCACTTTTTTTTTGTTATAAGAAGATGCAAAACTGGAGGCCTTCTCGTAAAGGAGGTGATGCGAGACCATGAGTACCCACATTTTTGGTTTCATATGGAACTTCGATGGGAACTTCTCTCGATCCAATGAGGAAGGACTAGGGATATGAATTTTCTACAACCAACCAAATTTTACAAAAATTTGTTAACTAGCACTCCCAAATAATATATTTGGGAGTATCATTTTCTTTTTTAGCGGCAATACAAAAAGACGCCCAAATATATACATTGCATAATCTGCCTACAAATAGCCTAGTACAATAACACATTTCGAAACCTTATCAGATATATACATTGTAAAATCTGCCTACAATTAGCCTTGTATGATACTAATATATTTTGAAACCTAATCATCTTGCAGCTTAAATTCGTGAAACTCCACGCGTGGCTAGCTAGTTGGAAAATATAGTATACACAGTTTGCCATTTTTTGTACACTATGGTATCATTTTACCATTTTGTATGCAGTGGAACATATGTTTCACTGAAAGCCAAAACCACAGCCTACATGTGATTGGCAGATATAAGAGAGACGATGCTGTGTGATGGCTAGAGATGGGTATTGTGGGAATGCCAACCGGCAGAAGCAAGTGTGGGCTGATGGAAGGCGATCGTCAGAGCCAGATGTCTTGTAGATGGTCAAAGGATATGGCAATCCAGAAAAACCATTTACTGGAAGGTATTTCACTGAGGTCCAAAAAAAAAAGAAGCTCCCTCTGCTGCTCCATGGACATACCCTCTACAACCTGCAGTAATGGTTTGGAAAAGTTAATACCAAAATGCAGAAGAAAAGTTAAATTTTATAAACAAATAAAACGCAAAGAATACAAGTTGAGTCCCAATTTCGTCATCTCAGTTTAACAGAACTTGAAACTTTTTTTACCCCTAAGCTGATTTCAGATTTGTATTTGCAAGAACAAAATAAAAATGAACTAAAATAGCACCGTCAGTCGATTTGTTTCGAATAAGGGTTAGTGATAACATCAAACTCTACCAATAACAGACACTTACCCACAGATTTCTAGATCGGCAATCAAGTAGAAGATACACATAACTAAATCTAATTACAACTGTAGTCATCTGTGACCATGCAAATGGATCCCATGAAAAAGTATGATCCTGAATCTTCACAAGGAAAATTAGATTAATGACAAGAATCATAACTTGCAAATCATTTGAATCAAGCATGTTAACTTGCAAATCATTTGGATCTAAAATTGGTAACAAAACGTTTAAAAGGCTAGGCAAGGCTGTGACTTTCAGACAAAGCTATATCCCAAGTATCAAATTGTTGATTATTGTAGTTCATTCGCTTCATTTCTCTATCTTCTGTATCTTGTGTCATTTACATTTATAAGGCTTAAAAATACTCCCTAGACACCATCTAAGATGTATCGTTCAACAAACGATCTATAAGGTTCCTAATATATATATATATATATATATATATATATTATTACACTACTAGTGCCTAAGTAAGGCTACTGGAACAAAAGTTGCCTCTAAGATCAAACCTCCTTTTTCATGGTGTACAAACAGATGTAGTCAATAAAAGACATAACTGAGCTGATACTGTGAGCACACAATCAAACATCGAGAAATGAAAGAGAAATCTAGAGAGAAAATGAAACCTAAAACAATCAGCCAAAGAAGCACATGACATAATCTAAAAAAGAACACTAAAGCTAATGCTGACAAAAACTTATGAAATTCATATGGTTCCTACATACCTTCCAAAACCAGTGAATTTGGTCATCAGCTTCAGTGTAGCCCTCATACACCGTGTGTGCTTTCCAATCCTTTACAGAAATAGGTAAATTACTTCCGAGCAACACACAGTCAAGATCTTTCAGCTCTATGCACCGGAAAAAGTTTTTTCTAGGCCTCTGCTTAGAAAGAATTTGAGCGAAACCTCTGGCAAAACAGGCAACCTTTGCGGAGATTGATTTCACAAATAAATGCTGGATAAGAAGATCTACATACTTCTCTCTGTTCTTGCTATTGACAACAATGTTGCTACCTCCAGGGCACAGCTCCACGGTTTCCCTGGATCCAGAATCTTCGGTTTCCCAGACAAATGTTAACATCATAGCATCTGAATCAACAAAATCATCATCCATCTCCAAAATCTTTTTGCAGCTCCTATACATGACTGGATCGGCGCAGCGAATGTCTTCCAAAGATATTTTCTCCTTGGCTAATTGCAAGAAAAGACTCGATCAAATGCAATGCCTACCTGCACTTTATGCATCAAGGCTAAGGCGATTACTCGACCACAGAAGCCAAAAACTTTGAGTTGTTGGTGTGTGACTTTTGCTGGGCTGGGGAAGAATCTTTGACGGTCCTCCGGGCATTCCGAAAAAAGGGAATTTTCTGGACTAAAGAGTGCTTGACATACTAATAAAAGCCACTCCCGTAGAACGCCATGACCTGTAGCTACCTCGTCTTTGAACTCCACGCAAAGGCCGTTGTGCAAGGACCTGGCTTTTACATGAGCAATGCGTTCATATGATTGTGTCAATAAAATCAGCCTGTCAATGACCATTTTGTGCAGCTTTCTGCTGTCATGCCTTACCTCAGGGAACATGGCCGCTATCAGATTTCTTCGTGACTCAGTATCTATTGCACTGTCGTACTTGAGAAGCCATAGATGATCATCATCCCTGTTTGAGTGCAGAATAAGATGACTCAATGTCTGGGGGAACTCTTGAAATGCCGTTGAAAGAATTTCCTTTACATCGACGTAAAGTTTAGATGTGTAGTGCAACTCCTTCAGAATAGAAAGAAGGTAAGACCACCCATCATTAGATCTCAAATCAGCTCCTGCCCCCCTAATGCATGTGTCCCAACGTCTTAGGCATTGCTTGACTACCATCACCAAACTCAACAAAAGATCACGAAATCTATCGATTTCTTCCAGATAATATGGGTCGTCTTCTTTAAAATCATCATGATTAAATGGAAGTGATCGGCCCTTCATTTTCACATGTTCCTCAATTACCCTACGAAAATGGAGTGAAAACAAGGCGTATTCTTCGAAATCTCTCTTAAGACTCCCTAAATTCAAAACTGCTAAGGCTGATGATGACAGATATGTTAAAATTAAAGAATCGAATAACTTCCAAGTTAGCTCTTGTACAAACCTGTAAAGGTCTAAAATCAACTGAGATGTCCTTGTGATGCCAAAATATTTTGGTCTATTTGAAAAAGCAATTGATTTCAGTATGGATACAAGAGTTTTACGACAAGAGCAGGATAACTTACGTTCATCATCATAAGCAGTATTATAAAAAAAACTGCAAAAGCTCAAGACTATAGTTGCACACTGATTTTGTATGGAGCTAGGTAAGAAAAAGCTAGAATTAGTCTGAGGGCTGATTAGAAATAACCTGATACATTGCTTAGCTATCTTTTTATTTTCTATATCCGGAGATCGTAACAACGCGACAAGAACCATCGGTAAACCACAACAGTTGAGGATTTGAAGATGCTCCATAGATTTTTTCATATTATCTTTAGGAATATTATTCAGTATCTCCTTAAGCCCCGTCAATACATCGTCTCTTGACGTGTATGGAACATGACCTTCCTCTTGGTCCTCTGCCTCTTCCTCCTCAATATCACATTCAGCAGCATACTCAATTCTACTTATTCCTCGAGAAGTGCAATACACAAAGACTGTATAATCCTGATATATTCGTGTTATTTGTTTATACTCATCACTATTCATCAGTTGATCAAGACGAATATTAGCTTCAATATCTCTGTCCATCTCCAATATATCTAACTACAATCTTATCCTTCACAATAGACGACTAAATTTGCAGACTCACCAGAAGCATAAACACCTTCTTATATTTATATGGATAAATATGGTTTCTCACAGACTAGGATTCGGAATGACAACAAGAGAAAGTTGAAACTGTATTCTAAATCAAAGGATGCAACTTAATTTCCTTTTGTCGATTAAAAAAATTAAAGTTTTCAATCAAACAAGTAAGAAAGATCTGACCTTTTCTTCTTCGTTTCCTTAATTAATCTCTGGGTCTCCAATGGAAAGATTCTAAATTAAAGTTTTGAATCAACAAGTAAGAAAGATCTGACCTTTTCTCCGTTTCCTTAATTTATCTCTGGCTCTCCGATGGAAAGGTTCTAAATTTTTCAGCCCCAAAGCAGTTGTAATAATCTCACTTACAGCAAATAGGTTCTTCTTTCGATTTCACTGTTTCAACTATTTTGATTGCAAATCAATTTTGCTTTAGGATTTCCCTGATTTTATATTCTGAAGCGCCGCCGTACAACCCATATGGTGGCGGTGGCCGGTGGGTTTGCTGATAAGAGATTGTGGGGATTTTACCAAATTAATTGCCGAAAGGGCTGAAGTTCTGCTATCATGCTACTCGTGCAAAATAACTCAATGAACATTTATTTTTAAGCCGTCCGATCAAAATATCTAGATGACTGTTGTAGCAGTGTTGGGCCGACCAAAAAGAAATACATAAAATTAAAGAACCATTTTTTGGGATCATGGTCTTATTAGGCCACCTTCCATATAGTTATAAGGGTATCCTAAAGTGTGGAAATGACTAACTTACCCTTAACCTAATTTAATTTAAAACTAATCTAATAACCTAACCATCACTTCCTCCCACCATCGCCGCCCATCACTACCACCTCCGACTACCACCACCAACCACCACCACCTCTATATATATAACTTAATTTAAATCATTAACATATTTACCCTTTTACCTAATTAAAATTATAACTAATCTACAACTTCTTCTTCCTCTATTCTACAATTTTTCTTCTGCTCTTCTTCATCAATTTATGACCATCTAACCCAGATCATATACAAATCTAATCAAAATCATCAAATTTTTAGCCTGGTCGATTCATTGAATTTTCATAAATCGATTAATCAATCTTTTATAAACAAACCTATCCATAAGTATTTTTCCACAAACCCATTACTTCTAATTCGTTTTTTGATTGAAATTTTGAGCGTGTAGTCATCAAAATATGGTAAATGGAAGTTCGGTGGCATGTTCGGTTAGGAATAGTTTAAAAAAAACTAGTTTGCTAACTTAGAACATTACGAAACCAAGAACACGAAGAACACTTCGGATTATCACGAATTAATTTTTGCTTAAGAACTCGAGTTCGGTTGGTTATGAAGAAGGCTAAAACTATTTTCTAACCGAACTTTACCAATATTACAAAAAAAAAAAAAAAAAAAAAAAAAAAAAAAATTTAACCGAAATGTGATATTTTTCCCACTATGTTGATTTTTGATTTAACCGAATTTTGCCCACCATGTTCGGTTGGTTCGCAAAGAAGGCTAAAACTATTTATAACCGAACTTTACCAATATAAAAAAAAAAAAAAAAAAATCAAATGTAACCGAACTGTGCTATTTTTCCCACTATGTTGATTTTTGATTGAAATGAACTTTTCCCACTATGTTCGGTTGGTTCACAAAGAAGGCTAAAACTATTTTCTAACCGAACTTTACCAATATTACAAACAAAAAAAAAAAAAAAAAAATCCAATGTAACCGAACTGTGCTATTTTGCCCACTATGTTGAGTTTCAATTAAACTTAGAACTTGTCCCACTATGTTCGGTTTGTTATAAAAAACCTTGACAAACCGAACTCTTAACTAATTGTGTGTAGTTCGGTTAGATATTGGTTAGTATGAAGTTTGCGAAACAATAGGAACTTTGTGCACTTGGTAAAATCTTAATCAACGTGAAGTTCGGTTACATATAGGTTGCGAACCAACCAGAACTTCTAGACCCTAAAGTTCGGCAACATTGCGGGCAAACCGAACATTACTCTGTAAATCCTATAAACAAAGTTCAATAACCTGCGTGTTAACCGAACGAATAAAAACCTCCATTAAGAGCGAGTTCGGTAACATGCGTGTTTGGAAAAAGTAACCGAACTACACTTTCAGATGTGTTTGGTTACCTGTTCTTCACATAAGGTAATCGAACAAGCCCAAATCTACTTAAAAAATTTACATTTTTTTGAAATTTTGGATCAATTCAACCAACATTATCTAAGTTTGAAGCATACCTGGGTACCCAAATACTCTTCCTACGGTTGTGGTTGGTAAAATCCATGTTTTACTTCTTCATCTTCTCTAACTTTACTCTCTCAATAATTATACTTCTTTTTAGAAAAACCCATCTGATTTTTTAATCTCACTAATTATCTTTAACTTAATCATTTCACTAATCATTACACTAACTAATCATTACCCAAAATTAATCAGGAGGGTAATTTAAGTATTAATAGAAATATCTAGATAAGGGGTGACCTAGATTTACTTTTAATGTCTTACTAAAAATAGAACCATGGCCCCAAAAAAAACCATGGTCCCCTAAAAAATTGTTCAACTAAAGACATGTAATAATGGAGTTATCTTGATACATCCTCAATGAGCCCCGGTAGACGAAGTGGGTCCCTAGATATTTATTTTATAAAACTCAATGAGCTACACTTCGTCTTGATCTACTCATCTAGAGCTAGTCATTTTACAAGTTATCTTGATACATCCTCTCCTGTTTGTGCAGTGTTCAACATGGGTATAGAGACAGTTCATATCAACATTGTTGTCATTGGACATGTAAAATTAACAACCACGTGTTACTTGATCTACAAGCTTGGAGGTATTGAGAGTCTCTATAAGGAGGCTACTGAGATGAACAAGAGGTCATTCAAGTTTGTGTGGGTACTCGACAAACTCGGTGCGGAACGTTACTGTGGTATTGCCATAAATATTCGAAAGTGATAGACTCACCGCTGGTTAGATCGCGCGGTGTGAATCGCAAAAGAGAAAGGACTACCCTTGTGACCCGGCGGTTTAACAAGGGGTCGGTTTAGTGTGGGTCCCACTCCTTCTCCCTCACTCGGTATAACCTGCGGGATATAAACCCTTTATGTATAAATATTATTACCTTTGAGAAGTTTGAGACTCCCTAGCTCCTTGGTGGGCTTTATCTTTTGTAAAAAGAATGTGAAAAAGAAAAGGGGAGTAGAAAGTTTGAAGGAACTATAGAAGCAATCCGCTGATGTTCGGTAACATACTATTGATCTGCTTTAAATATACTTTGTTTATATATGACAGTGAATTTTTGTACAGACAAATGTGAAAAATTGTTAGATACTGTCATTTTGTTTGCAGTCAAATGCTTTTTTAATATTTTAGCACTAATACACTTATACACCCAAATATATTCATAATACTGTATAATCTGCCTACCATAATATAATAGATTTTGAAACCTTTATCAATTTGCATATTCTAAAAAAATAAGTTGTGAAACTCAACGACTATTTGGAAGATATTGTATACTCAGTGTGCCGACCTATCCAGGCCACTGATTTGTAAGGCTAAGTCTTATGGTGTGTTAATCTAGCAGCTAGATTGGCAATCCACGTCATCTAGGACTACCTCCACAAGTCTTATGAGAGTGCTAATCATGACTAGATTAGTCGTCCCATCGTCATTTGGGACCACTTGCCCAATGCCTGTTTGGTTCAACCAATTTCGGTGATCAGATCAAATTTTGTGATTTTTGTGAGTACTTTGAACCATTCGGCGTAAAGGTGATTTTTGTGGCGCGCTTCAATCTAATTTGCTACTTCACTGCTAGCACATGCTAGGAGGTAGAACTAGTGTTAATTTTTAGGCCATACTTTTTTTTTTGAATTGCAACACTTAACTATTAATATAACAACTCAATCTAGCCCATAAGACTTAGTCTAAGATATGATATGCGAGACTATTATTACTCTTCTTACATATCTTCCATCCATTAGTGCGAAACAAATTGTGCGGCTCCTGGACCCTTCTCAGTAGTCCGACCGATTCTGCAATATTGATACCGCCTCTTTATACAAAAACAGTCGTCCTTGTAGTATTTTTAATTGATATGTCAGCCTGCAATTCAAATTTGTAGTCATCTTAATTAGGATTTTGGTTTACTAAGTTGTTTGGGATTTTTAGTTATCCGATATTTTTGAAGACCAAATGACTAGATTTGTAGGTTATATATCCAAGTTTTCTAGTTTACACTAAGTTGTTTAGGGCTTTGATTTTGATATATTGATCTTGAGTTTAGCCATTTTGTTTCTAATTAGACAATTTTCTCTTCTCTGATTCCTGATTGATTGTGTGTATTCCAGTTTAGAGTTAGTCATTGTTCGTTTTAGTTATTTTGATACAATCTATCCTGTTTCTTCGTGAAACGACAAGGTAGAGAATTGAAGTTTTGTTATTATCAAAATCTTAAATTACAAAACGGGTGTTCTTGTGACTAAATAGGAGATACCCAAAACATATTTTGGTACAAAATAATATCTTTCCTAACTAACTTATTTCATGACCATATATACAAAGATACAAATATGTACGTATCTCCTAATACTCCCATTCAAGTTGGAGCATGGAGATTACGAATACCCAACTTGCGAAGAAGCAGCTCAAATTGAGGACGACCAAGAGCTTTGGTGAAAATGTCTGCAAGCTGAGCAGTTGTGCGAACGTGAGAAATAATAATAGCACCGGACCGAATATGATCACGCACATAATGGCAATCAATCTCAATATGTTTGGCGCGCTCATGAAAAACAATATTAGCAGCAATATGAAGGGCAAATTGACTATCACAGTAAAGACGCATAGGCTGAGAGTAAAACACACCTAGAGATTTTAATAATTCCTTTAGCCACGTGAGCCCACTACAAGTATAAGCCATGGTTTGTCTTCCAAGATATAGGTGAACCTCCCAAAAAAATGAAGTAACCAGTAAGAGAACGTCGACTAAGAGGACGGGAGGCCCAATCAGAGTCACAATAAGCAGTAAGTTGAAGAGCACTATCCCTGCGTAAAACAATTCCTTGACCAGGATGGCCCTTAAGATAACGAAGAACTCGGAGAGCATCTTCCCAGTGAGACACCCGAGGAGACTGCATAAATTGAGCCAATACATGCAGGAGTAACACAATTCGGGACGAGTAATGGTCAAATATATCAAACGTCCAACAAGCCGACGATCTTCGGGATGAATCGGAATACGAGAGGTCCATCGTCTGAGAGCTAAACGATAATGTTGATCAATGAGCGAGGAAGCTGGGTTGGCTCCAAGAAGTCCAGTCTCAGACAGAATGTCCAAGGTGTATTTTGGTTGAGATAAAAATAGACCATTTTCTCCACGAGATATTTCAATACCTAGAAAATACTTTAGATTGCCCAAATCTTTCATATGGAAACAACGGCTTAAATATGCTTTAAAAGCAGTAATAGCAGCGGAACTATTCCCAGCGATAATTAAATCATCCACATAGACAAGTACATTAATATAATTCTCACCTCGTCTTAGGGTAAATAGAGAATAATCAGCATAGGACTGTACAAACCCAAAGGCCTTAAGGGCACTGCAAGCTTTGCAAACCAATTACGAGGAGCTTGACGAAGACCATATAGAGATTTATGGAGTCGACATACTTTACCAGGAGAATTATTCGAATATCCTTGAGGAAGTTGCATATATACTTCTTCGTCAAGATCCCCATGTAGAAAAACATTGTGAACGTCCATTTGATGTAACTCCCAATCACGAGCAAGCTGCATTGCTAAAAATGTTCTAACGGAAACCATTTTAGCTAAGGAGCAAATGTTTCATGATAACCCACCCCTTTAACTTGTCTATTACCTAGAACAACCAAGAGAGCCTTATAACGCTCGACACTACCATCAGAATTATATTTAATTTTGTAAACCCATTTACAACCAATAGCTTTCTTTCCGGTGGCGGATCATTAATAGATACATTTTTATCAAGAGCACCAATTTCCTTAGATATGGCTACACGCCAACAGGAAGGCCAAAAGCCTCAACATAACTAGTAGGTTCTTTAAGAGTGGTAATCGCCGCCAAAAAGCAGTATGATTAGCGAGAAAAATTATCACAACTAACATAACTAGTTATGGGATAAGGCGTACTTGAGGACGATGATGAGTGAGGAGTGGAGGAACTGGGGTCTATTGCTTTGACAGTATTACATATATAATCCCTTAACTGAGTATTAGGTACCCAATCCCGAACACTTCGTCGAACTGCTTTATTAGAAGTATCACCGATAACTTCACTTTCCGTAGCAAAAGAAAATCCTACCACTACATCCAAAGGATCTCAAACATACACAATGAAGTAAACAAGTAAGAGAAATAGAAGAACACAAGATGTACGTGGTTCGGTATGATTACCTATGTCCACGGGGGTAAAGGGATGATCTTATTGCTTGATTCAAGATTACAAGATAATTGCTTTGCTCTCAATACTCTAGATGTACTCTCTTTCCTCACTTATTACTTGAGTTCTACCTTTCTACATAGTCTCTATTTATAGCCCAGGTGATGATACATCCCGAGTATTACGATGTTGGGCCCGAGCGTAGCTTCCTTGATGTTCTTCTCGGATGATCGGTCGATGCTTGACCGATATTCCTATTTGCTTAGGTCGAGATATCTAGCCGAGCCGAGTGATGTCCCCTTCGGATATCCCACTACCCGATGTCGCTTGTTTGGTGGAGATGACCGATGTCGCCCTTTAGGTCCCTAGACGAGTCTTACTTTGACCGAGCTCTTCTTATCTCTTCACCAACTCTCAGTGCATTTATTATTCTTGTACCCGATTAGCATCACATCAGAACTTTTTCTCCCTTTGTGTCGACCTCACGGGCTGCTTCAGTTCCTCTTTTCTCGCGCTCAGATTTGGTGAGGTGATTCAGTACTTCTAGTGCTTATTTCCCTTGGTACGCCATTGGCTAGGATTATTCCACCTGTCCCTGTGGATTATTTACACTTACATTTATGCCCCTTCTTCCGCTCGTGTGGTCGACACGAGGGGAAGAAACCGACTTATCTTCCCACAACCTTGACCATGAAGGGTTTCGCGCCATGCTGTTCCCCACTCTCTTTAGTTATTGCAACCTGTTTACCTTCTCCGCCGGTTATAGTAGATGGGGTTTATAAGTCGACCCTTAAACCTTTGGTTTTTCTTTCATTCTTTCCTCGTGAGTTTCTTTTCCCTCCTCTCTGTTTACTCCGCTTCTTCTTCATCGTTATCGGTCATACTTTCCACGGTGTTTCTTCCTTATCTTTTCAATATCTCAAGTCTTATCTAGCTTTGCTGCCATTTTTCATTTCCGTTGCCGCTGTAACTTCTGATTTTTGCCGTTTCTTCGCTTTCCCTGCTGTTTCTTCGACTAACTTCCATGGCGTCTTCAATTCTTTCCATGACGGAAAAGAGGTGCGTGAGTTATGTCTTTTCTAACGAAGACGGTGTGCCGCTTGATTCCCTGTTTGTTATTGAGAGCCCTTCTAAGCATGATCATCGTGCTTTGGATTCCATCTTTTTGATAATCTTTCTTCCTTTTCATGTAGGACTGAAAAAGAAAATTGCTAAAGATTTGTCGGATGAAGCGGTTATCCAACGGTTGAAAGATGAGTTCAACCTCCATAGCTATGACGTCGAGGCTCTTGTCGGGCCAAAAGGCGTTTTGAAGAAGGATGATGTCATGAAGTTTCCACACTCGGCCAAGGCGACCATCGTCACCTTGGGTCAGTTAGAGCTCGGGTTGCGTTTTCCTCTGTATGATCCTAGTCGTTTGTTTTGTTATGAAGCGCTCTCTAAGATCCGCCGTCCGTGCTTTGGCTCAATGGAATGGCAACACCTTTCGAATCTTATCCGAGTGGGAGAGACGCGATCGAGGTGAATGTACTCTACTCCTTGGTCCACCTAAGATTCTTCTCGGGCGGGCGACTACCTCCTACTAGTTTTTTGATAATTATCGAAGCGGACCGCTACCAATGGTGATCTCGCCGGTTTTTCTGCTAGCCCTCATCGCCATAAGACTCTTCTGAAGGTGTCAAAAACCTTTTGTTGGATGAAGATCCTGAGGGAATAGTTCCAACGGACATGCCCGTCATACTAGTGATGCGGCTTGGGACCGAGTTCTTTTAGCTATTTCTGGTCTTCTTCTGAGCGACGGGTTTCCTTCTTCGGCCGAGTCTTATCCCTTCTGGGTAGTCAATGTTGATCGGGTAAGTGTGTTTCCCGGTTTTTGATTTAGCTGATCGGCTCGGATGACTAGTAGGGTGATGTTTTAATTTTTGTGTTTTACAGCCTAAGTGCCAGAGCGTTCCTTCTGAGTCTCTCAGTCTTCGGAAGAGGGATAGGGGTTCTAGCGCAGGAGCCGAGGAGGAGATAGGGAAGGTAACAAATATATTGCTCTATCATTGCAATACATATACTTGCCCCTATTTGTTTCCTTTAATGGTTCTGACATCGGCTCATGTGCAGAAGCTGAGAGTTGACAGAGATGGAGGTGCTTCGGCGAGAGATGGTGAGGATCTCGAGGATCATCTGCCTTTATCGCATTTCCCGAGGAAGTCGCCTCAAAAAACTTTTGATATTTCGTCTACCCTTGTAGGTGGGAAGCCTAGTGGGAAGGGAAAGGAGACCAAGGGTGACTTATCTGCCCCGGGAAAAACTATGCCCCAGCAGCCAGCTGGTAAAGGGATTGTTCTTGCTGACGGTGGTGTGTATCTTGAATCTGATGATGATGATGAGGAGGATCTTTTTGATGGAGAGGACGAGGTCGATGGTGGTGAAGAGTAGCAGAAGCAAATGGAGAGGTCTGGTGGTGGTGGAAATGATGTGGTTACTCGTGACGAAGAGAATATCACTTCTGGGAACGAGTTGCTGGAGCCCATTTCTCCCGTGGTTCCTAACTCGGGTAGTACCACCTCTTTTACTGTCTCGGGCCCTATGTGAAACTCCCTAGGAGCTCTTATTTCTCCTGAATTTGCCTCTCTTTCGGATGAAGATAAGATCAAGGCCGCCTCGTTGTATGATCTTGGTCTAAAAAGAGCACTTTTTCGATCTGTGGCGATGAGTTGTGTTGATCGGGTTATGCATTCATGCCATGGGGTAGGTGCTAATGTTGTTGATGCTTGTAGGATACCAATCGCTCGTTGTTAAACGCCGCCATTCAGCGCAAGGAGATCGCTGAGAAAGAGGCCTTCGTCTCTTATTACAGCAAGAGCGCGAGCGATCCGGAGGCTGGAGAAGAATCAACCAAAGAGACTCAAGGTATTTATTTAGATTTCAAGTGTTTACGATTGATTCTCGTAGTGCCAATATCCCGAGTTTAGTACTACCTTCCTAGCGAAATTTCTAGCATGGAGGCCGATGCCGCCATGAGGTATCGCTTGTTAAAGAGGGAGATTGATATAGAACGGGGTCATGTTTGAATTTACAACAAAGGATTGTCAATAAGGATGACAAAATTGATCGCCCTGAAGCCGAGATTGAAAGCCTTCAAACCACTTTGTATCATTATGTGACTTTTGAGTACGTCCGAGGAGATGGATAATCTTAGGGCGAGCATGTCTCGATTCCAGGGTATCGCTGCCGAAAAGACGCTGTTGATCGATAACTTAGAAAGTCAGTATGGATGGTTAAGGCTTCAAGTCCGGGATTTGCACGCAGATCGCCTTCGGATTTTGGGGGAGAAGAGTGCTGCCGAAAAGTGTAGCCAAGAATCTCTTGAGAATCTTATAGAGTCTAAGAGAGTCTCTGAGGAGTTAGAGTGGGTTCAAGCTCAGTTATCAGGTTTGCAGATAGCACACTATCGGCAGAGAGCCGAATGGAATGATCATAAGAAATACTATCCCTCCAATGAATTTAACGAACAACGCTATCTAGAACTGTCCTCTAAGATATCTTCCCTTGAGTGTATCTTGTACGAGTCCGAAGAGACCGTTAGAGTAGTCACCACTTTACTTGAAGGTGGTGTCCCTTGTATTGTGTTTTCATTGTTGTTGTCTGATGTTGTTGTTATGTTACGACTACTCCGTGTTTTGTGGTAGAGCAAAGGAAGGTGACATCGTTGGAAGAGAAGAATGCCGATTGAAGGAAAGGAGAGCGCAACCGCCGGCGGCGAGGGAAGCTCAATTACTCGGGCGGTGGCCGTGGCGAGGCGGCATCGATGCGGTGACACTCGACCTTGCTGCTGAAAGGGCGAGGTTTAATGATGAGCTCGTTACCGTGGTCAAAGCTGGTGTAAAGACGGTTCTCGATAAGAAGCGGGCCGACGCTGCTGCCAAGAAGGTGGTTCCGGGATCGGCTCCTCCCAAAGAGTAGGCTCATCTTTTGTAGCTCTGCATCGCTATTTCTCCCTTTGTATTGGGTTGTAATCCGCTCGAACACCTTTATTTTCTCATACAGTTTCTTTTAAGGGGGTGCAGCATCGCCAATTCGGTTATTTTTATTGCTTTCTGACATTGATGTTCACGTTAATGTTCTTACTTGTGTTGTGCCGACGATATGTGGTTTTATTTTTATGGCTAATTTGTGGGTATCTGCATAAAAATGAGTAGATCGGTTAGCGTAAATGTCGTTTAATTAACACGCTCAACGGGGAGGTCATCGGGCCCAATGCCATGTCCCGATTGAGGTACCTCATCCGTGTTTCAAGTTCTAGTGGTAGGGTATTTGGTCCGCCCTAAGTTCTATGGGATCGACATCCCAAGAAGTTATCAATTAACTCTCTTGGGAAAGTGATTCCGGCCACTTGCGAGGGGAGCAATGTTGCATGCTCGACTGTCGAGTACTCATGCCTCGAAAATCGTCCACCGGTTTCCAACCACACCAGGGCCCTAGGGATACCTCGGCACTTGCACACTTAGTCGCCCTGAGTTCGAATAGCCCGTCTTAATGTAAGTCGCCCGACACTTGCACAATGCAAGTCGCCCGGGTTCGAAATGACCATTCGAGTGTAAGCGTCCCGACACTTGCACAATGCCATCGCCTCGGGTTCAAAACGGCCATTAGATGCAATTGTCACATTTCCAACCCCACGTGGCATTTTAAGGAAATAGATGACAATATATCATACCTGCTTTCATGGGTGATATAACTTTAGTCGCTTAGGATTCCACGGTCGTGGCTCGGGTGTTCCGTCTGGTTTTAGTATCTTGTATGCTCCTTCACCGACCTTCTCGATAATAGTATAGGGTCCTCCCCACCGTGCTGCTAGTTTTCCACCTTTTTTTATCACGCTCATAACTGGGTAGATCCTTCAGCACCAATTGTCCCGGCTGGAACTCTCTTGGTCGGACCCGCTTGTTATACTCTCGTTGTACTCTTCGTTGGTAATTTTCCATCTTTTGTAGGGCCATTTCTCTCGTTTCTTCTAGGTCGTCAAGCTTGGCCAGGATAAGATCTGCTGAGATGTTTCGTCTCCACGCCTCGGTCCTTGTTGTAGGTATCATCGCCTCCGTTGGAAGGATAGCTTCGGTCCCATATGTTAACATGAAAGGTAATAATCCGGTTGCCTCTCTACGAGTTTTTGTGTAGGCCCACAAAACGTTGTAAACCTCTTCACACCATTCCCCGTATTCTCCATCAAGCTTATTCTTTAGGTTGTCGGCGATGGTTTTGTTTGTGATCTCAGCTTGTCCATTACTCTGAGGGTAAAGGGATGTGGACTTACTCTTTCGAATGTTGTAAGTATTGAATAGCAAGTCGATATTCTTGCCCTGTAGCTATTTTCGATTGTCCAAGACGATTGCCGCTGGTACTCCAAAGCGACAGATGATGTGCTCCCAAATGAATTGAAAAACATCTCTATCCCAAATATACTTTAATGGAGCGGCCTATACCCATTTAGTAAAGTAGTCGGTAGCCACAATTAAGTATTTTCTCCGCCCTGGTCTGACATGCAATGATCCCACGATGTCGATTCCCCATTTGGCGAAAGGCCAAGGGATGATTACCGAGTTTAACGTTACTGCTGGTGCATGTATCTTTTTTCCGAACTTCTGACATTCGTCGCAGATGAGTGCCATATGCTTTGCATCCTCATTCATGTAATGCCAGAAATACCCTATAGTCTTGGCTCGTCTTTGCTTAGGCTATGGCCAGCTGTGGTTTTCCATGGCCCCATAATGCAATTTGTTCGAGAATTGTGTGCCCCTCTTCTTTGCTTAGGCATCTTAATAACGGTCCTAGGTATGATTTCCTGTACAGAATGCCATCTCGGAGCTCATATGCAGCTGCTTTGCTTTTGATTTTGTTGATCTCGGGTCGCCCCTTGGGAAGTTCTCCTGTCTCTAGATACCCGTGGATAGGTTTTCGCCAATCATCGGCATTATACTGATCGGCCGTAGTTCACGCCACATCCGCGCTAATGCCTGTCTCGTGTCTCCGATGGCATTAAGATTCTCATAACTACGATGACTTCAACACTTGCATCCGTTAGCATGGAGGCGATGTATCTTTAGAGCGTCCGAGTGATCTTTCCTACGGATATGCCGAAACTTGATGTTTGGTATCGGCGATGTAAATTGGGCGAGTTCCCAATATTTTTGTAACAAGGGGTCATGTATAACGTACTTCCCACCGATCTGTCGACGACTAGCTTGGGAGTCACTTGTTAGTCTTACGTCTTGAATTCCCATATCCACTATCAGGCGCAGAGCATGTATCACAGCTTCGTATTCCGTGACGTTATTGGTTGCCTTAAATTCAAGTCTAAACGAGTGGACCATGTTTTTTCCCTTTGGCGTTGTGAAGACCAATCCAAGGACTGATCCGTCTTTATTGGATGATCCATCCACAAAAACTTCCCATCGTGTCGGGCTACAGGTCTCGAGTAAGTCGGACGGATCCTCTTGGTCTTCCTCCATTCCAGGGATGTCTTCTACTTCATCTTCGTCGCTCAAGGGAAAATCGCGAAAGTCGGCCTTGCTCGTGCTTTCTTCTTGTTCTCATCTCGTAGAAAATATCGGCCGCTTGATCTGTGCACTCCACTTGGAGATCCACCCCGGCTGGCTGCATTGCCGAGTCTCGATTCTATGGAGGATTTTGTGAGTACCGGATTCTGTGAGTTTGGAAATACGCCCGGAGTTTTTGTGTTGCAAATACTAAAGCTAATATCAGTTGCTCTATTCTGGTGTAGTTCTTCTCTGCTGGGTTCATGGTTTTGCTTATGAAATACACCGGCTTTTCTTATCCTCCTACGTTCTTGACTAGGACAACATTAATGGAATAACTGGTCGCCCCGAGATATAGGGTCAGCACCTCATGGGGCTCGGGTCTTTGTAACACTGGAAGGCCCTCGAGATGCTGCTTAATTTTCTAAAAAGCTTCTTCACATTCCTCAGTCCATTTGAACTTCTCTCCTTTCCTTAACGTCCCGAAGAAGTCCTTGCATATTTCAGATGATCGAGAGATGAATCGCCCAAAGGCTTCCAAGTTCCCATTTAGCCGTTGTACGTCTTTAATCGTCACAGGTGATGGCATTTCTACGACTGCTCTGATCTTATCTGGGTCAGCTTCGATACCTTTGTCAGTAATTATGTACCCTAGAAACTTGCTCGAGGTAACCCAGAAAGTGCACTTAGCAGGGTTCACCCTCATCTTGTATCTTCTCATGGTTTGAAATATGTCTCGAAGGTCGTCGATGTGGTTAGTGGCCACCTTTCTCTTGACCAGCATGTCGTCCACATATACCTCAATGGTATTGTGTATTTTGTCTTCAAACATGTCTTCTACTAACCTTTGGTAGGTGGCGCCTGCGTTTCTCATCCCAAACGGCATTTTGGTATAATAATATAACCCTCTGGGTGTGAAGAAAGATGTGTGCTCTTGGTCCTCAGGGGCCAGGGGGATATGGTTGTACCCCGAGTACCCTTCCATGAGTGTTATTTCCGATTCGGTTCTTCTTAGTTGGGTTGGTCGGGTTCGACCAGAAATGCTATGCTTACGTATGTTTGTATCCAACTATGGATTCTACTAGCGATCGATGATGGGGAGGGGTGAGCTATCTTTCGGGCAAGCTTTGTTCAAGTCTCTAAAGTCGTGCACGGACCCAACACCTCCATTCCTTTTATGGATTATCACCATGTTAGATATCCATTATGGATATTGACCCTTTTGAATAATTCCTGCTACTTGTAGCTTCTTTAGATCGGCCTCCACCGCTACTTGTAGTTCGGGTGCGATTCTCCTCATCTTTTGTCGGATCGGCTTGAACTTGGGATCTATTCTCAAGTGATGTGAGCAGATTACAGGTCAATTCCCTCCATATCGTGCATTTGCCAAGCAAATACGTCCATGTGTTCTTTTAAAAGAGTTATCAACTGCCGTGTTTGTTCATCCATCAATAGAGTCCTTATTCTCACCATTTTAGGCTCTTCCTCAGTACCTAAATTAATTTGTCGAGTAGACTCTAAGGCCGAGAAATTGGACTTCGGTTCATCGACTATTGTCGGCTCCTTTGATTGCTATAAGATCTCCTTCTCGCCCGCTTCATAGGTGGTGATGGCTTGTGATATCACCTTTTCTAGTTCTTCTCCCGCCCTTATCTCCTTAGCTTTGTCCTTCTTGGCGCTTCCTCGATCGCCTTTCTTCATTCTGTTGGAAATCTATCTGTACGCATTGTCTCGCTGCCTGGGGGTCTCCCAACACCTCTACTACTCCTCGGTAGGATGGAAACCGTAATCTTTGGTGGTACGCCAATGCTACTCCTTTGATTCATGCGAGCCAGGGTCTACCAAGGATTGCATCGTAAGGAGACACGATGTCGACCACACAGAATGTGGTGAGTGTGTCTAAATATCCCCCTCCGTCCGAGACTCTGAGGGTGACTTCTCCCTTTGGTACCGATCCACCATGCCGTTGAAGCCGTAGATTCGATAGGTCGACGGGATTAAGATGTCATCAGATAACTCTATTATTTTGAAGGTGTCGTAAAAAAGGACCTCGACTGAACTCCCGTTGTCCATTAGTATCCTTCGGACACCCCATTCTTCGATAAGTAAGGTTACCACTAGGGGATCTCCATGGGCTTGACCATTTGACGGGACGTCCTTTGCTGAGAAAGTGATCGAATGCATCATCCAAGGTTCCATGGGCAGAGTTTTAGCCACGCTGAATATTTCCTTTCCCGCTCGGTCCCTTTTGTGAATCCTTGAAGTGATACCTGTACCCAAGTCAAACCCTTGAGTTTCCGAGTGCGAGATAGTGTTACAGGAAAACTGGGCACCACGATTGATTCTTATTTGATGCACTGGAGCGTCTGGATGAACTGGTGTCGGCGATGTCTTGACAAAATGTCGCAAGTATCCATCTCGGATCAGATGCTAGACGATATCTTTTACCTCCCAAAAATCATTGGTCGAATGGCCACGATACTGGTGGTAATGACAAAACTTGGGATGGTTCCTTGTTTCATCATACTGGATTCCCCTCGTCTTCGGGTATCTGATGTCGTTCCTCTTTTCTACTTCCTTGAATATTTCTTCCAATGATGCGTTTAGTGGAGTGTAAGTTGGGTTAGAGTGGCGAGGCTTCTTTCCTTTCTCGACCCAACTTTTCTTGTTCGACCCTTGATGTGGTGTTCTAGAAGCCTTTTCTCTCCGATCGCTTTGGATCTTCTCATGGGATCGCCTCTACTGTAGTGCTTGCTTCTTGTATTCCCCTATCCTGTGTTCCTTCCTGTATTTCTTCTAGGGCGATGTAGTGTTCTTGCATCTTCTTGATTTCCCTTAACGTTTTGGGTTTCTCGGTGTACATTGCTATCCAAATAGGGTCTGACTTTCCTAATTAATTTTCGAACCCGAAGATTTGTTGATCGACCGGTACCTTCCCGATGTCGGTCATTAATGACTTTCTCCATCTATCTCGTTAGAGACCACAATGGTTCCTAAATCTTCGTGCTAATGAAAAGAGCTTATTGACTCTGGGCCGAGCTATACTGTTGTGCATGTAAGTTTCCAGGAAGGTTTCCACCGAGGCAGCATAATTGCCAACGGACTCATCGGGCAGGGTGTAAAACCAGTTCTTTTCCCCACCTTCGAGACTCGCTGGAAAGAATTTGCACATGACCACATCGGAATTCGTCCATTGTAACAAAGACATGTTGTACATTTTGACATGTTCTCCTACGTCACCCGTCTTAGTCAAACCTAGATGGGAAGGTCGGCAACGTACACTTTGGCGGGAAGGGAGTCCGATCCAGTTATTTAGTAAATGGTGTCTTCTGTGCTTCACTGATCACTTCTGCCAACTTATCGTCCTCACCATTTCCTGTCAGCTTCTTGACCATCTTCTCAAGTTGCTCAAGCTTTTGCTTGGTTATCGCATCCGTTCCCTCGTTTGTCGCCTCTTCCTCGGTCGAAGAGTCCTTGGGTGGGCCATACCCTCCCTTTAAGCGATTAGGGTCGGGCATGCGCTCTCGGTTCAGGGGTGGGGTCGGAGTGTTTCTCGACTGGGTGTGATTGCTAGAAGCGCCTCGGCTCGACGATCCTCTTGACCCGGCTCTCCGGTTGCTTCTGGTAGTTTCATGCTCAAGGCTAGATTCCTTCTCTGCAGCTCTCTCATAAGGTCTTCCTGCCTTCTTTGGCTTGCAAAGATATCAAGTAACATTGGGTCAGTGCTCTCATAGCTAGAGTAGTCATTCACTCGGTTTCCTACTGCATTGGGGGGCGCAGTTGGTGGTCTTGCCGGGGGGATAACGGGGAGAACGGTTGGAGCTACGGGAGGATCAGCTGTTGTCGGTGGGATGTCTCGGTTGAGGTCGCCCATTACTAAGCGCACTTGTCTAAGACTTTCTCCTTCCTTCTCTAGTGCATGTCGATACTCCACTGGTTGCCTTTCTCGCCTCTGTTCCTCCTGTATCATTTGCACTTCCTCATCTTCCTCAGTATCCGATGCAGTTCTTCCATCTTCCATGTCCCCTTGCATCATCTGGCTAGGGTTAATCCTCAGTATTCTTGGTGGGAGATTGTCTTCTCGGCCTAGATCGACTTCTTCGTAGACAGTTGCCATATCTCTGCCCGATGCCTGAGATTCTCCTTGATGGTTTTGTCGGCTACCCCCTTGTCGGGAATCCGTCAGTCCTTCTTGTGCACTAGATCCCGCTATGGCCCGATTCCTGAGAATCCTACCCATCCTGGAGGTGCTTACCATCGCCTCTAGTGTTTCCTTTTTGCCTTGGCTCGCCCGTCCCTACCTACGTCAGCAAAGTACACATCACTTACTTCGAACTGTTTTCGAAAAGGTTAAGGATGAAGTACAGCGATTCTTTGTTCCAGTGGAAAAAGTTTAGTACAATTCCATTTATGCTAGCGTGTTGATCTCAGCAATCAAGTGGTTTTGATCGTAAAGGACAATCTTTGAAAAGCTGTTTCGACACATCGCTTTCGGTACTTTCTCTATGCATTAATCATTATTCGTCCTAACATTCCTAGTGCCAAAAATCATTAATCATCCGTACGTTAGATCCGAAAATTTCTTT
Source organism: Papaver armeniacum (assembly GCA_023531295.1). Taxonomy (NCBI): domain Eukaryota; kingdom Viridiplantae; phylum Streptophyta; class Magnoliopsida; order Ranunculales; family Papaveraceae; genus Papaver; species Papaver armeniacum. Next base: position 143,909 of record JAJJWW010000644.1, read on the forward strand.
CTTGATTATGGTTGATAATAAAGACAACCTTCACCAGCTATTGCGCCGACGGTTTACCTATACAGATTACCGGAAATCCCCGAGGACAGTTGTACCATAGGATTCCTTTGGTTTTCTACTGATGATGTGGGGCTCTTACTGTAGGATCAAGATGAGATTTATTAACAAAGCACTCATTCTACTCCTTCTAGCCGTAGTTTTCGGAAAACTAAACTCGATGACTTCGAGTTAGTCTTTCCTTCACCACTATTGTACTTTATTTAACTCACAAATAAGATTTAAACGACGAAAATAACGTTTCAATCTAGCTTCCACCGATTATCAAAGATGATCCATTCGGGAGCTTTGAGGTGTTATAACGGTTAACTTAGATCGAAGACGAGACGATCTTTAATCAAGAGGCTTAACTCAACTAAAAACACTTAACTCGGCGTACGAAGATTAATCAAACTTTTCCGATAGAAATCACTCACTCATAAGGTAAGAAACCTTATGGTACTTACTCGACAAAATTAAGACGGTGAAGATAACTAAACAAGTTTTTCCTTTTAAACTAAAATTTTGTGAGCTTTTCAACGATTAAGTAAGTGAAAAAAAAATGTAACGAAATCGAGCTTTTAATCAGAAAGGTAAACTTTAAACGATAGATCTAGCAACCTATGCGTTTCAACCATTAGAGCCTTTCACTTAGCATCAAATATCATCAATAGATGTTTATAGGAGCTGTTGAATCTCTCTTTTAACGGTGTTGATGCTATTTTTGACAGTTAAACAACCTTAGAGTTTTGAGACGAAAAGGCGGCCGGCGAGATGAAGTTTCACTTCAGCTTCTACCAAACATCAAAAAATGTTATTTCGGGAGCTTGCGGATCTTCTAATAACTCGCTTTGACAACTCAACCAAACAGCCTAGTTTAATGACTTAGTCTTAACAACTCAACTTAACCGAAAGATAAAAAGATTGATGCTATTAAGGACAGTTCAACACCAAAACATAACAAGGTTCTACTAAGCTAAATAAGGAAGTTTCAAAGGTGAAGAAAATCGTTTTTATAAAACAAAAGCACGTTGCGAGGCTTTGTCTACTAACACATTTAACTAAAAGAGTTTCTTCCCTTAGATTCAACTAACACGCAAGGTGACTTAGGAGCTTGGATTTATCTCTTTTGGCGACTGATTTCAAGGTCCGAAGATGTTACCAGATCCTTAGTGGCGCCCCGAGAATGTAGATGTAGAAAATCCTACCACTACATCTACAGGATCTCAAACATACACAATGAAGTAAACAAGCAAGAGAAATAGAAGAACGCAAGATGTACGTGGTTCGGTATAATTACCTACGTCCACAGGGGTAAAGGGATGATCTTATTGCTTGATTCAAGATTACAAGATAATTGCTTTGCTCTCAATACTCTAGGTGTACTCTCTTTCCTCACTTCTTACTTGAGTTCTACCTTTCTACATAGTCTCTATTTATAGCCACAGGTGATGATACATCCCGATATCGATGTTGGGCCTCGACAGTATTTCCTTTGATGTTCTTCTCGGATGATCGATCGATGCTTCGACCGATATTCCTATTTGCTTAGGTCGAGATATCTAGCCGAGCCGACCGATGTCCCCCTTCTCCCACTACCCGATGTCGCTTATTTGGTGGAGATGACCGATGTCGCCCTTTAGGTCCCTGGCCGAGTCTTAGTTTGACCGAGATCTTCTTATCTCTTCACCAACTCTGTCAGTGCATTTATTGTTCTTGTACCCGATGAGTATCACATCGAACTTT
>JAJJWW010000646.1:0-81106 GCA_023531295.1 Papaver armeniacum
AGTGAAATGGATTCCCTTCGAGAAAACGGTACTTTTGAACTTGTAGATTTACCTCCGTGGTGTAAGGCCATAGGTTGTAAATGGATTTTCAAAAGAAAACGTAAGATAGATGGAACTATTGAAAAATACAAGGCTAGGCTGGTAGCTAAAGGCTACGAGACAAATAGAAGGTATAGATTTCTTTGACACCTATTCACCGGTGAGTAGAATTAGCTCCATTAGGATGTTAATTGCTATAGCTTCTGTCCATAATTTAGAGATACATCAAATGGATGTAAAGACAGCGTTTCTTAATGGTGAGTTAGATGAAGAAATTTATATGGAACAACCTGAGGGCTTTGTAGTTAAAGGTTGTGAAAAGAAAGTGTGTAAACTGGTTAAATCTTTGTATGGATTGAAACAAGCACCTAAACAGTGGCATGAAAAATTTGATCATGTGATGATTTCTAGTGGTTTTAGAATTAATGAATCTGATAAGTGTGTTTATACTAAACTTGTCAAGGATGCATGTGTGATTGTATGCTTGTATGTTGATGATATGCTTATACTAGGTACAAACATGGATGTTATTAATTCCACTAAGAAACCGTTGAATGAGAACTTTGACATGAAAGACTTAGGCCCCGCTGATGTCATATTAGGGATGAAGATTAGAAAAACTTCTAATGGCTATAGTCTGAGTCGGTCTCATTATGTTGAATCCATACTTAAGAAATTTAATCAGTTTAACTGTAAACCCGTGTGTACTCCTTATGATTCTAACTGTCGTCTCAAGAAGAATAAGGGTGTAGGAGTTAACCAACTTGAATACTCGAGAGTCATAGGAAGTCTGATGTATTTGATGAATTGTACGAGACCAGACATTGCTTATGTTGTAAGTAGGTTAAGCAGGTATACTTGTAATCGGGGGAGATACATTGGGATGCACTTATTAGAGTGCTAAAGTACTTGAAGTACACAATGACCTTTAGTTTGAATTACAAAGGATATCCGGCCGTCCTTGAGGGATTTTTGCGATGCAAACTGGATAACAGGATCAGAGGATTCTAAGTCTACGAGTGGATATGTATTCACTCTAGAAAAGTGCTCGTATCTTGGAAGAGTTCCAAACAGACATGTATAGCTCGTTCCACTATGGAATCGGAGTTTATTGCGTTAGATAAAGCAGGAGAGGAGGCCGAATGGCTAAGAAACTTTTAGAAGATATTCCTCTCTCGGCATAGGCCCGTGCCGCCTATATCTATACACCGTGACAAATATGCAATAGGTAGAGCTAAGAGTTGCTTCTACAATGGAAAGTCTATACATATTCGTAGAAGACATGACACTTTGAAAACACTAATCTCAACAGGCGTTATTTCCATAGATTGGATGCAGTCCAAGGAGAATATCGCGGACCCTTTGACGAAAGGTTTGTCCAAGGAGATAGTTAGTAAATACATATTTTTTGCCCATGCGATATGCGCGTATGCCATGCACCAAGTCCTTTTTTCTACACAGATTTATTTTTGGCGAGTTTTTTCTTTAGGAAATTATTTCTTAAGAGTTTTATTTATGGTAAAATTCCTTTTACTTGTTTTTGAAGAAAACCAAAACCTAACTTGATTGCAAGTTTTTTCATCCTATAAATACAACTCGAAAATCTGTTTTCAACAAATTGAAAAATTCTTCTTTTATTCTAGGGTTTTCTTCATACGTTTTTACCTCCATCCCTGTTGCTGAGTTCGAAGAAAGGGTAACTTGCGTTGTGCTAACTCAAGTTATATCGGGCAGTCTTATCCTGGACACATCTTCGCTGTGAGGGGTTTAGCATTACTCAACTCGAGTATACCCGCGAACTAATGTGTTAAGGACAACTTGTTGAACCTGTGATTCTTCCCTCGTCAAGTTATTTCGGTAGAATTGTTTCGCATTAGTTCTTTACATATTATTTTGATACATCTAACGTGTTGTTCATTGTTGCAAGATTCCAACAATCTTAACACATTAGAGGAAGATGAACCAGAAGTGGAACCTAGAAGAGGTAAAAGGGTTAGAACTGAGAAAACCTATCCTGGTTGCATTACATACCTAGCCGAGTCTGATCCTCAGACTTATAGAGAAGCCATGACTTGTCCAGAAGCTCCATGGTGGAAAGGAGCTTCCCTTAGTGAAATGGATTCCCTTCGAGAAAACGGTACTTTTGAACTTGTAGATTTACCTCCAGGGTGTAAGGCCATAGGTTGTAAATGGATTTTCAAAAGAAAACGTAAGATAGATGGAACTATTGAAAAATACAAGGCTAGGCTGGTAGCTAAAGGCTACAGACAAATAGAAGGTATAGATTTCTTTGACACCTATTCACCAGTGAGTAGAATTAGCTCCATTAGGATGTTAATTGCTATAGCTTCGTCCATAATTTAGAGATACATCAAATGGATGTAAAGACAAGCGTTTCTTAATGGTGAGTTAGATGAAGAAATTTATATGGAACAACCTGAGGGCTTTGTAGTTAAAGGTTGTGAAAAGAAAGTGTGTAAACTGGTTAAATCTTTGTATGGATTGAAACAAGCACCTAAACAAAGTGGCATGAAAAATTTGATCATGTGATGATTTCTAGTGGTTTTAGAATTAATGAATCGATAAGTGTGTTTATACTAAACTTGTCAAGGATGCATGTGTGATTGTATGCTTGTATGTTGATGATATGCTTATACTAGGTACAAACATGGATGTTATTAATTCCACTAAGAAACTGTTGAATGAGAACTTTGACATGAAAGACTTAGGCCCCGCTGATGTCATATTAGGGATGAAGATTAGAAAAACTTCTAATGGCTATAGTCTGAGTCAGTCTCATTATGTTGAATCCATACTTAAGAAATTTAATCGTTTAATCAGTAAACCTGTGTGTACTCCTTATGATTCTAACTGTCGTCTCAAGAAGAATAAGGGTGTAGGAGTTAACCAACTTGAATACTCGAGAGTCATAGGAAGTCTGATGTATTTGATGAATTGTACGAGACCAGACATTGCTTATGTTTGTAAGTAGGTTAAGCGGTATACTTGTAATCCAGGGCAGATACATTGGGATGCACTTATTAGAGTGCTAAAGTACTTGAAGTACACAATGACCTTTAGTTTGAATTACAAAGGATATCCCGTCCTTGAGGGATTTTGCGATGCAAACCGGATAACAGGATCGAGAGGATTCTAAGTCTACGAGTGGATATGTATTCACTCTAAGAAAAGTGTCTCGTATCTTGGAAGAGTTCCAAACAGACATGTATAGCTCGTTCCACTATGGAATCGGAGTGTATTGCGTTAGATAAAGCGGGAGAGGAGGCCGAATGGCTAAGAAACTTTTAGAAGATATTCCTCTCGGCATAGGCCCGTGCCGCCTATATCTATACACTTGTGACAAATCTGCAATAGGTAGAGCTAAGAGTTGCTTCTACAATGGAAAGTCTATACATATTCGTAGAAGACATGACACTTTGAAAACACTAATCTCAACAGGCGTTATTTCCATAGATTGGATGCAGTCCAAGGAGAATATCGCGGACCCTTTGACGAAAGGTTTGTCCAAGGAGATAGTTAGTAAATACATATTTTTTGCCCATGCGATATGCGCGTATGCCATGCACCAAGTCCTTTTTTCTACACGGATTTATTTTTGGCGAGTTTTTTCTTTAGGAAATTATTTCTTAAGAGTTTTATTTATGGTAAAATTCCTTTTACTTGTTTTTGAAGAAAACCAAAACCTAACTTGATTGCAAGTTTTTTCATCCTATAAATACAACTCGAAAATCTGTTTTCAACAAATTGAAAAATTCTTCTTTTATTCTAGGGTTTTCTTCATACGTTTTTACCTCCATCCCTGTTGCTGAGTTCGAAGAAAGGGTAACTTGCGTTGTGCTAACTCAAGTTATATCGGGCAGTCTTATCCTGGACACATCTTCGCCGTGAGGGGTTTAGCATTACTCAACTCGAGTATACCCGCGAACTAATGTGTTAAGGACAACTTGTTGAACCTGTGATTCTTCCCTCGTCAAGTTATTTCGGTAGAATTGTTTCGCATTAGTTCTTTACATATTATTTTGATACATCTAACGTGTTGTTCATTGTTGCAAGATTCCAACAATCTTAACACATTAGAGGAAGATGAACCAGAAGTGGAACCTAGAAGAGGTAAAAGGGTTAGAACTGAGAAAACCTATCCTGGTTGCATTACATACCTAGCCGAGTCTGATCCTCAGACTTATAGAGAAGCCATGACTTGTCCGAAGCTCCATGGTGGAAAGGAGCTTCCCTTAGTGAAATGGATTCCCTTCGAGAAAACGGTACTTTTGAACTTGTAGATTTACCTCCAGGGTGTAAGGCCATAGGTTGTAAATGGATTTTCAAAAGAAAACGTAAGATAGATGGAACTATTGAAAAATACAAGGCTAGGCTGGTAGCTAAAGGCTACGAGACAAATAGAAGGTATAGATTTCTTTGACACCTATTCACCCGGTGAGTAGAATTAGCTCCATTAGGATGTTAATTGCTATAGCTTCTGTCCATAATTTAGAGATACATCAAATGGATGTAAAGACAGCGTTTCTTAATGGTGAGTTAGATGAAGAAATTTATATGGAACAACCTGAGGGCTTTGTAGTTAAAGGTTGTGAAAAGAAAGTGTGTAAACTGGTTAAATCTTTGTATGGATTGAAACAAGCACCTAAACAGTGGCATGAAAAATTTGATCATGTGATGATTTCTAGTGGTTTTAGAATTAATGAATCGATAAGTGTGTTTATACTAAACTTGTCAAGGATGCATGTGTGATTGTATGCTTGTATGTTGATGATATGCTTATACTAGGTACAAACATGGATGTTATTAATTCCACTAAGAAACTGTTGAATGAGAACTTTGACATGAAAGACTTAGGCCCCGCTGATGTCATATTAGGGATGAAGATTAGAAAAACTTCTAATGGCTATAGTCTGAGTCGGTCTCATTATGTTGAATCCATACTTAAGAAATTTAATCAGTTTAATCAGTAAACCCGTGTGTACTCCTTATGATTCTAAACTGTCGTCTCAAGAAGAATAAGGGTGTAGGAGTTAACCAACTTGAATACTCGAGAGTCATAGGAAGTCTGATGTATTTGATGAATTGTACGAGACCAGACATTGCTTATGTTGTAAGTAGGTTAAGCAGGTATACTTGTAATCCAGGGCAGATACATTGGGATGCACTTATTAGAGTGCTAAAGTACTTGAAGTACACAATGACCTTTAGTTTGAATTACAAAGGATATCCGGCCGTCCTTGAGGGATTTTGCGATGCAAACCGGATAACAGGATCGAGGATTCTAAGTCTACGAGTGGATATGTATTCACTCTAGAAAAGGCGTCGTATCTTGGAAGAGTTCCAAACAGACATGTATAGCTCGTTCCACTATGGAATCGGAGTTTATTGCGTTAGATAAAGCAGAGAGGAGGCCGAATGGCTAAGAAACTTTTAGAAGATATTCTCTCTGGCATAGGCCTGTGCCAGCTATATCTATACACTGTGACAGCAAATCTGCAATAGGTAGAGCTAAGAGTTGCTTCTACAATGGAAAGTCTATACATATTCGTAGAAGACATGACACTTTGAAAACACTAATCTCAACAGGCGTTATTTCCATAGATTGGATGCAGTCCAAGGAGAATATCGCGGACCCTTTGACGAAAGGTTTGTCCAAGGAGATAGTTAGTAAATACATATTTTTTGCCCATGCGATATGCGCGTATGCCATGCACCAAGTCCTTTTTCTACACAGATTTATTTTTGTATGCCATGCACCAAGATTTATTTTTTTTTTCTTTAGGAAATTATTTCTTAAGAGTTTTATTTATGGTAAAATTCCTTTTACTTGTTTTTGAAGAAAACCAAAACCTAACTTGATTGCAAGTTTTTTCATCCTATAAATACAACTCGAAAATCTGTTTTCAACAAATTGAAAAATTCTTCTTTTATTCTAGGGTTTTCTTCATACGTTTTTACCTCCATCCCTGTTGCTGAGTTCGAAGAAAGGGTAACTTGCGTTGTGCTAACTCAAGTTATATCGGGCAGTCTTATCCTGGACACATCTTCGCTGTGAGGGGTTTAGCATTACTCAACTCGAGTATACCCGCGAACTAATGTGTTAAGGACAACTTGTTGAACCTGTGATTCTTCCCTCGTCAAGTTATTTCGGTAGAATTGTTTCGCATTAGTTCTTTACATATTATTTTGATACATCTAACGTGTTGTTCATTGTTGCAAGATTCCAACAATCTTAACACATTAGAGGAAGATGAACCAGAAGTGGAACCTAGAAGAGGTAAAAGGGTTAGAACTGAGAAAACCTATCCCGGTTGCATTACATACCTAGCCGAGTCTGATCCTCAGACTTATAGAGAAGCCATGACTTGTCCAGAAGCTCCATGGTGGAAAGGAGCTTCCCTTAGTGAAATGGATTCCCTTCGAGAAAACGGTACTTTTGAACTTGTAGATTTACCTCCAGGGTGTAAGGCCATAGGTTGTAAATGGATTTTCAAAAGAAAACGTAAGATAGATGGAACTATTGAAAAATACAAGGCTAGGCTGGTAGCTAAAGGCTACAGACAAATAGAAGGTATAGATTTCTTTGACACCTATTCACCAGTGAGTAGAATTAGCTCCATTAGGATGTTAATTGCTATAGCTTCTGTCCATAATTTAGAGATACATCAAATGGATGTAAAGACAGCGTTTCTTAATGGTGAGTTAGATGAAGAAATTTATATGGAACAACCTGAGGGCTTTGTAGTTAAAGGTTGTGAAAAGAAAGTGTGTAAACTGGTTAAATCTTTGTATGGATTGAAACAAGCACCTAAACAAAGTGGCATGAAAAATTTGATCATGTGATGATTTCTAGTGGTTTTAGAATTAATGAATCTGATAAGTGTGTTTATACTAAACTTGTCAAGGATGCATGTGTGATTGTATGCTTGTATGTTGATGATATGCTTATACTAGGTACAAACATGGATGTTATTAATTCCACTAAGAAACTGTTGAATGAGAACTTTGACATGAAAGACTTAGGCCCCGTGATGTCATATTAGGGATGAAGATTAGAAAAACTTCTAATGGCTATAGTCTGAGTCGGTCTCATTATGTTGAATCCATACTTAAGAAATTTAATCAGTTTAATCAGAACCCGTGTGTACTCCTTATGATTCTAACTGTCGTCTCAAGAAGAATAAGGGTGTAGGAGTTAACCAACTTGAATACTCGAGAGTCATAGGAAGTCTCGATGTATTTGATGAATTGTACGAGACCAGACATTGCTTATCTTTGTAAGTAGGTTAAGCGGTATACTTGTAATCCAGGGCGAGATACATTGGGATGCACTTATTAGAGTGCTAAAGTACTTGAAGTACACAATGACCTTTAGTTTGAATTACAAAGGATATCCGGCCGTCCTTGAGGGATTTTGCGATGCAAACCGGATAACAGGATCGAGGATTCTAAGTATTTACTCTATTACCTAATTAAAATTATAACTAATCTACAACTTCTTCTTCCTCTATTCTATAATTTTTCTTCTTCTCTTCATCAATTTATGATCATCTAACCCCGATCATATATAAATCTAATCAAATCATCAAATTTTTAGCCTGGTCAATTCATTGAATTTTCATCGTCGATTAATCAATCTTTTATAAACAAACCTATCCATAAGTATTTTCCCACAAACCCATTACTTAATTCGTTTTTGATTGAAATTTTGAACGTAGTCATCAAAATATGGTTTAAATGGAAGTTACAATGGCATGTGCGGTTAGGAATAGTTTAAAAAACTAGTTTGCTAACCGAACATTCTCGCAAAACCAAGAACACGAAGAACACTTCGGTTATCACGAATTAATTTTTTTCTTAACAGAACTAAAAGTTCGGTTGGTTCGCAAAGTTAGCTAAAACTATTTTCTAACCGAACTTTACCAATATTACCAAAAATTAAAAACAATCAAATGTAACCGAACTTGTGCTATTTTTCCCACTATGTTGATTTTTTGATTTAACCAACTTTACCCACTATGTTTCGGTTGGTTCGCAAAGAAGGCTAAAACTATTTTCTAACCGAACTTTACCAATATTACAAAAAAAAAAAAAAAAATCCAATGTAACCGAACTATGCTATTTTGCCCACTATGTTGAGTTTCAATTTAACCGAACTTGTCCCACTATGTTCGGTTTGTTCGCAAAAAACCTTGACAAACCGAACTCTTAAATAATTGTGTGTAGTTCCAAGTTAGATATTGGCTGGTATGAAGTTTGCGAAACAATAGAACTTTGTATACTAATGTGCAATATTATTTTACATAAGTTCGGTTAGCTATTGTTGCAAAACTAATCGAACTTATAGACCCTAAAGTTCGGTTACATTTCGGCCAAACCGAACATAACACCGTAATCCTATTTACAAAGTTCCGGTAACATGTCCGTTAACCGAACTTCAAAAAACCTCAGTTATTGAGAGTTCTAACCCGCGTGTTTAGAAAAAGTAACCAAACTACACTTTGGATGAGTTAGGTTGCATGTTCTTCACCCAAGGTAACCGAACAAGCCCAAATCTACTTAACAAATTCACATTTTTTTTTTGAAATTTTGGATCAATTTAACCACCATTATCTAAGTTTGAAGCATACCTGGGAACCCAAATACTCTTCCTCCGGTTGTGGTTGGTAAAATCCATGTTTTACTTCTTCATCTTCTCTAACTTTACTCTCTCAATAATTCTACTTCTTTTTAAAAAAAACTCATCTGATTTTTTAATCTCACTAATTATCTTTCACTTAATCAGTACACTAACTAATCATTACCCAAAATTAATCGGGAGGGTAATTTAGGTATTAATAGAAATATCTAGATAAGGGGTGACCTAGATTTATTTCTAAATGTCTTACTAAAAATAGAACCATGGTCCCCCAAAAAAACCATGATCCCAAAAAGACGGTTCATTTTTTGGATAGCTAAATATGAGGCCCGTCCGCCCGGGATTAGTAAACAAGTTTCGACCCAATTTATACCCGTTTGATTTCGAAATGCTATCATGAATCAAGGGTGCACAGAACCGAGCCGGACCGAACGGACCGAACCGGAACCGGTGGAAACCGCACTGGTCTTCTGGGACCGAACCGAGGTACAAGGTACAGGCACCGGTACCAAAACTAGGAACCGAGGTCTGGGGGGTGCACACGGTCCAAGACACGTACCGTGCCCGTCCTGGACCGAAAGTCCCGAATTATTAGAGCCGTTAGATTTAGGGGATAAGGGATAGTATTAGCCGTTAGATTAGAGGGGGTATATAAACCATAAGGTTAGGGCTTCTGCACTCATTCACTTTCCTTCTTTCTTTCTCGTCTCCTCTCTCGAGAAGGAGAAATCTTCTTCTCTCGTAACTCAATCTTCTTCTCTCGTAATCATATGTTAACCCTCAAATCTCATTCTCTACCAAAGTGAATCTCAATCTCAATCTCTACCAAAGTTAAGTAAAAAAAAAAAACCCGGGGGTTTGATTTTGGAGGAGGAATATTCACCGGGGGTTTGGATATTGTTGATCAAATCTAAGGTAAGGTTAGGTTTTTATTTTAGTCTTTAATTCTTACTTGATTGGAATTTGGATTTATACTTTTAGTTTATTTGTTTTGGATGTTTCATTCTTGAATTAGGTTTTCAATTTTTCATTAGTAATTTTTCCATATTCGTTGGATTTTGTGTGATTTCGCTAGTCCTGGGTAATTTATTTATTCGATCATGATTCATGAATATTTTTGTTTTCGGATGTGATGTCGAACCCTACATTTTCCCGAATTCGTAGGGTCATTGAGTTTTAGGGGTCGTTTAGACCTAAAACTCATTAGATGATGCCCGACTATCCTTGTACAGAAGAGGAGAACATGAACAGTTTGCATTTTTCCCGACTGTGAGGGTCAGTGAGTTTTAGGTCCAATTATCGAGTGATTGGTTGTTCTACAACCTGGTTTGAAAGCTTGCATTTTCATAAGAACGAGAACTTTAAGGAGTTGTCCGTTTATGTGCCACGCTCTCCCTCGCCCCTCGATCAATTAAGTTCATTACCCCTCTTGCTCCGCAATTGGGGTAGAGTCACTAGCTTAATTTGTGATGCGATTGCAAAGAGCACAATCTAAAGTCATTGTCTCTATTCGTAGTTGAAGAATTTGCAATTTATGTGGCTTCAATTGTTTTTACCTTTTCTAGTATATGACTGATTATATAACTGCAGTAAGGATCTTGCAAATCCTTGGTATGCTCTTGTCGAAGTTTTTTTAATTTTTTTAACGAGGATGTACATGTGGTGGACTCTTAGGTTTACTGTTATTTGGGCTATGTATCTGCAGCCATGAGAGTTTTTTGTTCCCTCTTTATTAAAATGTGGATTGAGCATTCTTCATTTTTTTCTCTGATAACCAGGATCCCTCTAATCTTCGAAGGTTATCTAGCACATATTGCTGCTTGCCATTTGAAAGAAAAGGACCTTATACACGTATCTGGGCATTTAACCGGAGAATCACCAACTTTCTAAAGAACGTGGTCATTCCAAAGATCCGAGGTATTTTTTCCGAACCAAAATGCATTTATAATTCTTATCCATGTGCTCTATGAATTGCAAGTGATCTCGAGTATCTAAAAAGACCGTCTTTTTATGGTTGGATCATGAGGAAGATCCATATGCATTTGTTTGAAGAAGGATACCCCAACACTTGATTGTACTACAGAAATGAACCCCCGACCTCCTTAGGGGAGCAAGAGCCTCGGTTCCAAATCCAATTGATCCAGGTTTCAATAAAGAGTTTAGAGAATCGCTTCAACTGTTCGCAACACTAGAGAATTGCACAAGTGTCACGACATGGATTAGAAGATCAAGATTCAAGACTATCGCAACACTAGCCGCACCGCTAGTTGTTCTTTTTTTTTTTTTTCGCATTTTCTCATTTTCAAGACCTAGTGTGTGTGTGTCTGTTTCCAGACCGTAGACGCCTCTTGTTACTTGTTCTTTTCGGATTTTCCAGGACTTTAGTGTGTGTGTTTTTCACTTAATATTGCTACTTATTAGTTGTTGCTTTGAATGAGAATTTGAGATATTAGTATTACTTAATATATTGAAAAACAAAAAATGTACTTAGATTCACGAGAAAAAAACCGAAAAGGTACAACCGTGGCACCGGACCGTGTACCGAATGGTACCGGAACCGAGGTACAAGGTACATGTACCGGTCCAACATTTTGGAACCGAGGTGTGTGAGGTGGTTGTACTCTGGTCTCGCCAAGAACCGAGCCGAACCGCACCGTGTGCACCCTTAATTGCGACAAGAAAGATAATCCGCTTCATGCAAACATGAACCAATTTGCCCTATCTCAACTTTCCAATAACAATAATAGATTAGATATTATGTTGTTACCTTTCTTAGCTAATATTTTGTATTATTCTCATTAAATCGAGTATACTCAAGATACTCTTTGTATTATTTAATAACGAATGGAATGGAAAACAATCCATGGGAGTTTAACCATTATCCAAGAAACAACATGAGATTAAAGGCAATTGAAAATCTTTGGGAGCATTATTAAGCTTTAAATAAATTTTTTAAAAATAAATAAAAATGCAAATTTGTTCATCGAAATATCTCCATAAATAATCACTTTTTCTTGAAGAGAACCTGTGAAATCATCCATTCTTCTCCATTGTTGAATGAGAATTGCACGGCTCCTCCTACACAGAACGTCATAAAATGAGTAATCATTTGGTTCACTGCTTCTTCACTTCCAAATCCCGGCTTTAGTACTTCTTTTGCAACTTCCAAATTTTTGTCTAATTTCTTTGCCCATTCCTCTCTACAAAAAAGCACCAAAGTTCATAAAACTCAAAAAAAAAATAGTCATATCTTAATTCATCAGATGAAATAAATAAGAAAATTTCAATTTGATACATATATATTTGTTTCTAAAAATGCATCTATTTTATACTGAATTGAAAAACAATGAAAAATTCATTACTGTGATCGAGCCATATGCATTCCATTTAGCACCCAATGGTCCACAACAGAGACATCATCCTGCATACGGTATCAATTACGATCAGTAACTTAGATACATATTCATAATGATTTTTTATTAATATGCGAATGATTTCAATGTAATTGAACTCACCTGAAAATATAGAAGAGCTGACGCTGACAGTATTGTCACGCCCTTCAGGAAGAACGTAACCGGCGTACCAATCATCCTCATCAATTGCCTGACCAAGATCCAATGCCGTATCAAATAAAATACTGAGTAGATTATTTAAGTGGTAATTTTTGAGTTTGAATTTATATGCTAACCTCAAAATGATGATTAAATGCTTTGTGGGAAAGGTGTTCAACAAACAGAAGACTATCTTCATTTTTCATCCATATTGATAGTTTCTTCAGAAACAGTTTAATGTTTTTCATGTGCTACATATATAGAAATATTAGGCTCATTCCAAATAGCTGGTGACAAAGAAAATTGCAAGGAATTTACATGTACAGGTTGTAAGATACCTCAATGGCTTCGATAACTAGTATTCGATCAAATTTCTTCTCAATTTCGAATTCAAATTTAGTAACATCAGCTAATATTACTTCCACATTCGATAGCTTAAGCTTCCTAAACATTTGAGAAATTAACAGCGTCAAAAGATTCAGACAATAGCTAAAATATTAATTGTGTGCAGTTTCTAAATCTACTTACTCAGTTTGCAAAACAACATAATTTCTTTGCGCAATGGAATTTGTAATTCCAGTAACATGACAATTCTTATATTTCTGAGCAATATGAAGAAGTAAACCCCCTTGACCGCAACCAATGTCAAGTATAGTTTGGCCGTCTTTAATTTCTGCTCGTTCGCAGTTTAACTCATATGCAGCTATCTCTGCTTCGTCTAGCGTCATGTATTCGTCTTGAAATAGCAACAACTGCCAAAAAAAAAAAAAAAAAAAAAAAAAGGGTACCAATATGAGTACACTTAAAACCTCACTTTCTCAACCTTATCGGCCGGCCGATGGAACAAACTGGATTTAAAACCAAAGATCGGATATTTGAATAACCTAATTTTGAGGGTGTTTCCAAAAACAGCTTCGAGAAAAGCTGTAGGTAGTTCATATGTTTCGCTATTCATAGTCTCAATGTTTCCTGACATCTCCATATCTTTTAAGGCTACAAAAAGAAACATGATCAGTTATTTCCATGCATAACGCAATAAAATGATGCAAATCTTAGAAAGCATGCAGAAAGAGATCGATGATTACATTTTATGAAGTCGAGATTGGAAATGAGTTGGTCTTGAAGAGTGGGCTTATAACCCCATTCCAAAATCTTTTCAAACTGAATCCTAATGAGCTTCTTCAATTCCTCGTCTCCAATTTCTCCTTCACCAATCTCTCCAGTATCTTTTCACCGCTTGATTTCTTTTCTCCTTGTTGATCTTTAGAATCCATTTCAAACGAGAGTTATTACAAGATGAGCTCAAAAAGTTGGAGGAAATCAATGTAATCCTATTATAAGTCAACTGCAGAAATTGTCACTTATTTTCCAAATCAATTTGTAATCAGACTGCATTATTAGTATATTGCTTTTATGATTAGTTTTCCTTGATCAAAGATCGTGGCCACATGACCAGTGGTAATGTGGTATCATGATAAAGACGAACTGATTTTTTTTTATTTTTTTTAATATATTAGAGTTTTGTTTGTAATCTTCGTTTTGGAAAGAAGAAGTACTCTACTGAATTACTTTGTTTTGCAACTCTAACAATAATATTTGCTTTAAGGAAAACAACAGTTAATGTAATTATTACTATTATGTGGTTCATCCGGAAATCTAGATGTGAGCTCATCTTTAATAACAAAGAATGTTCGACTCAAGCCTAAAACAGGATCCTAACTTACTGCACCGAGAATAAAATCCACATAAATCACGGTAAAGTATAGTCCAAGTTGATAGAAGCATGATAGGCGTAAAATGAAGCTAGTAGAGACAATAATAGATGGTGTCCCCCTCCTAGAGGAAAATTAAAAATCAACATTGATGCTTCTATTTTACCTAATCATAATATTGCCGGGGTATTGCTCTAATCATCGAGAGATTTTATAGGAGGATGGTGGGAAGCCCGGACGCCGGTAGAAAGAGCGAGATGTTGCCCAAGTCAAGCAAGGCGTGTGCTTAAAGCTCTTGGTGGATTGTTAGGATGCAGATTCGGCCAGGTCATAGTGGAAGGAGATAACAAAGAAGTCATGGAAAGCGTAAGGGGTCCTCAAATTACAACAAGATGGGAGGATGCCAATATTATCGAGATTGTCAACATCTAGTTAAGTGTCTAGGGAATGTTCAAGTTTGTTTTAGAAATAGGAAGTGTAACCAAGTAGCTGATCTACTTGCTAAGTTTGCTAGAAATAACAATTGTACTAGAAAATTGAGTTCGAACTCCCTGTGTCGAGTCTAGATTAGAAAGTGAAAGAATAGTGTTGTAATGCCTTTGGGCGCTTTTGTGCTTAATGAAAATCTTTCCTATTTTCCTTTCAAAAAAAAAAAAAAAAAAAAGAATTACTCGTACTTTTTTAAACTTAAGAGCTGGATAAAGTTAGACACATTACTTTTTTTTAAATATTATTATATAGATGACGCTGGAATTTCAAAAAAAAAAATGCACATACTTTTATGGCGAGGAGTTCATCTTTTCATAGGTACAAAGTTTGGAAAGACATTTTATTAAGGTTACCAGTGAAACCCATCTTACGTTGCAAGTCCGTATGCAAGAGTTGGTATAATTTATTACTTTGTAGTCATAAATTTGTCAATCATCACCTTACTCTTACCAGAAAAAACCCTAGAGTACTCATAGTCCGATATGCTAACCTATGTGCCGATAAATATATATTTCACTCTGTTGATTATTCATCCATATTATCAGCATCGACAACATGCAAGTGTGAAGGAGTTGTTTTGATGGATGATCCAGTAAACGGAGTAAGTGCAAGACGTAGTCTTTACATTCTTTAGTTTGATTATCATAAAATTGGTTAAAAAGACCAAAATCAAAATTTCCCCGGGTGAAAAGGACAAGTTAGATTTAGATATCGCATTTTATATGGACAAAAATTTAGGCGAGGATGGAATCCATTTTCAAATATTTTTTCTTATTTTTATTTTACACGGGATGCATCCGCTTTCATCCTTGCTATTTTTTTAGAAATTAAGCCAGGGATGAATCAGGCCATCCTTGCTATTTTTTCTTTGTCCATTTCACCCATAAAATTTTTACTCGTCCATTTGAACCGTGTTTTAATTTTTTTTGAACAAATGACCCATTTTCAGTTTGATTATTTGGAACCCATCTACTAAAGAGTCTAAGAAATTTGTAGTACCAGTTTATTGTCCTGGTGATCAAGCTTTTGGGTTTGGTTACGATACCAAAATAATTAAGTACCAGTTGGTATGTATAGAACGGGATGAAATTTATGTATGCACGTTAGAATCAAATTATACATTTAGAAGAGTCACCAAAATCCCTTAAAAATATTTAAATGAATCACGAGGTTTGCTTCTGAATGGTGTTCTTCATTGGTTGGTCACCCAGGGATCATCCAAAGGCAGAGTTATTGCTTTTAATATAATGGTAACTCCTATGGGATAGAGGAAAACCATCATAACTTAAGGAGTATCCACATGTATGTTGACCCTCCGTAATTAGTGGAGTTAAAACCCACAGTGGAGCAATACAAAAAAGTTAGTCCATCCGATCTCTTACAGACCGGATTTACAAAAAAAAAAAAAAAAAAAAAATTACAAAATATTTGTCCAGCTGTTTCCATGATCGGATCAAAAAGAGTTTTAGGTGATTTCAAATGTTTGCAATTTGCAACACTTATAAGTTTTCCAATTTAGAAAGAACTGTTGCCAAAATCTAGGAATAAATATATAATTATATCATTTGAAAAAACAAAAGTCAAATCCGGTTATTCAGTAGCCGGATGGAAAAAGTTGTTTGGTGCATCGGTGGAAAAAAAATGAACAAAAAAACATATATCCGGACACTTAATGTCTGGACTACTCCATATCGACCCCCTCAAATATGTGGAGTAGCATGTGGAGTTCACAAACATATGATGATAAATTCATTCATAGTAGCGTTTTTTAGTCCATAAAATGTGGATAATCACAAAGATGTGGATGATTTTCTTTCCTATAGGAGTTGCACTAAGCAGTGAGAAGTTAATGAATATGCATTTTTCAGAACATACTCAAATGCCATATGAAAATGGTCCTTGTTATCTTAGAGTGTTGGGAGATTCACTTTGCTTAGTTTGTGGTGTCCCTGATGTTCTAGTTGATGTATGGGTCATGCAAAATTATGGGGTGACAGAATCTTGGACCAAGCCATTCACCACTACCAGAGTAGAAATTACTAAACGTCCTTATTCTTTAAAGTTCTATTGTTCTTTTGAAAATGGTGATATTCTAAGACAGACTGTGCATGGTTTCGGTTTATACAACCAAGAGAATGATCGTTTTAAAGTTCTATTGTTCTTTTGAAAATGGTGATATTCTAATACTAAACTTATTAGGTTGCTGAAGATCAATGGTAAGGTTGATCGTTTTTATTCTGTGACATCAGAGAGCTATGTTGAGAGCTTAGTTTCACTGACCTGGTAATCCTAATTTATGCACTTAGCTTTAATGAATTTCGGTAAACTATTTTTCCTGACATAATCATGTGAAAAGATGTTCCAGGTAGTATCGGGTTGCAAATATTCAAGGGGACTACACTCCCTTTTATTTTGTTCCACTGCAGCGTATAAGCTTTACTCTTCCCATTAATTGTAGTATTATCTTTAGATTTCCCAACGACAAACCTATTTTGCTTGTTTGGTTTATTGGGTTTGGCATGCATGAAGTTTCCTTTTTTGAATTCGACGATTATATGATCTCAAAAAATTCGATGTTTATATGATCTCAAAAATATTTCACAGAGTGGACGACATGTATAAACCTAAGAGATAGCAATCCGAGATTTTTAGTTAGCAATACGAGATTTTTAAGGCAGCATAACCATGGCAGTTGAAGATCTTTTGTTGGAAAATTGGGTTAAAAACTAGAGGATGAAAAACAGAAACAGAACTATGGTGTACTCCTGACTTCAAGGATCTTTCGATTCTTTTAGACAATAATTCGAACTTTCCCAATTAACTTGGCGAGTACAACAGGTCTCTCGAATTATGCCTTCAGGATTCAATGAAGCCCTAACATCGTAATCGAATTCAAGGATTGTACTTCCTTGACCCGACCAAGAATCATACTGTTTTAAGGTTCCGATGATGCTATTAGAGAATAAGAAAATAGATTGAATTGATGTGTTGGAATGGGAGAACATCTTCGCTACTTATAGTGATATTCATGCCTGTTGGTAATGTCGTTTCATCACCAACAGACGCTTCCGAAAGCCATTAATGGCGCGTGGCTTATGGGAAGAGACGCATTTGTTCAAGTTTGAATGAATACTTCTAGGTTTTCCAAAGTAAAACCATAAAAATTCCACGAGACGCTGTCTCGGACTTCTAGGTCAATCACCGAAAACTCGTAGCGGCAAACCTCGAAAATATCCAACATTCTCCCTCTATTTTCAAAAAATGAAAAAACAAAAATCAAAGTAAAAAAAAACTTTTAAATCGAGGGGATGCATCGAAAGTGACCGCCACGTGTAAAGACCCTCAAGCTCGTCAATGCTATTTGACTAGTCTAGCGATGATCAAGAGACGATTTGGCCGCTAATGACTCGATTAGTTTAACGCATACGTTAATTTATAGGAATTAATTTAACAACGATTTAGATATGAAACTAGTATCGTTAGATAGATCTCGAAAAAGTTATGCAAAATGGGCTACTCGAATGTGTCGTTCGGATACCGGCCGAAGAAGATATCATCTAAGTTATGTGAAAGGCAAATAGGCATTCTGCATCAAGACCGAGTGGATGCCCCTATCAATTTTCTGGGTGCCTTAATAAGCTTTGGTCGGCCTTATCTCAATTGAGAAAAACTCGTATTCTCTCTTCATTCTTCTTCTTCTTCTTCTTTCTTATTCTCTTTCTTCTCGCTTCTTCTCTTCTTCTGCTTAAGTAGAGTTTTATGAGTTGAGAGTGAGAGTTGTTTGATAAAAATCGATGGGTGTTGCTGTGTAGATGATGAGAGAGACGTTGTTGTCGTGAATCTTTAATAAGAGGTGAGGGATTAAATATAATTTGAAGTTAGATTTTGGTTAGGGCTTGTGTAGAATTGAGAGGTGAATTGGGTTGATGTTAGATGAAGAACAGCAGGGTTGTAGTTTAATCAGAGATTTAAAGTTGATTTAGTTGAGTACCATCGAAGAGATTTATATTAGGGTTTGGAAGAAATTCAGAAGAGGAAATAAAAGGTGAAATTGATGCTCAAGAGGAACATTTGAAGACGGGTATTGTGTCAATTGGACAGAGGAGGTAGAATTTTAAATGAAATCAAATTTCAGGTGATGAATAGAGAAATCAGTAAGTTGGGGCTTGAGTAGAGATTTCTTATGAACCTCAAATGGTGGAATTGGAACAGCAGATTTGGGTATGTTGTTGTCGATGAATAAGAGATGAGTTTGTGAAGAAAAGATGTTCTAAAGAAGAAACTAATAAGGTAATTTAGGGTTTATTTATCTTCATCTGTTTTATGAGAATTTGAGTTTAAATATGTGAATCTTGGATGGGTTTTATCTGAATTGAAGTAGAGTTGTTTCTACAGAGTTTTAATTGAAGTTTAGATGTGAATAAATGGAACTGTTGTGTTTGTGGTGTTGGTGGTTTTGTTTGATAAACCGGTATGGAGATATGTAGTTGTAAAGATGCTGCTGCTAATTGTCTGTGTTGAATTGAGCTGGAGTTAGTGGTATTCAAGTGAACTGAATTACAATAGTTCATGTGGTGACTTTTCATAATTGAGTTAGATAAATGGGTTATGTGAAGAAGATGAAATCGTTTAACCGTTGATGATGTATTGAGATGCAATTGAATTTAACTGGTAGATGGCTAAGTTTGGCATACATGACTACTTGAGTTGAAATACTAGGTGAACGATTTTTAGATGTCTTGAAGATGTGTTAGTGGTGGTATAGTGAAGTCTAGTGGTGTTCTTGTTGGAGTGCTTGAATTGGATTTCGTGTGGTGATGGTGTTATATTGAATTGCAAGTAAGAATGGGCTTGTACGGATGTGTAATTACGGTGTCGAATGAAGTTGGGAGTTGAACTGTGGAGTTCGTGTCTATATGGAATTGTATGTATGGTCCGGATAAAGATGCGGTGTAGTTGTAGCTCGGGTGATTGTCGATTTGGATATTGCGGCTGCACGCATTTGCAGTGTTTAGTTTGTAATTACAAATGATGTCGATTTGGTTTCATTATACTTTTGTAATGATAAGATTAGTTTGGCAGAATTGGGAAGGTGTAGTTGAAGAAGTTATATGTATAATAACTAGAGTTGTGATCCATTAGAAACCTTGGCTGAAGTTATATGTATTTGACTGAGTTAACTCAGTGACTAGACCCGACTAGGCTTGACTCTGTGGACTTTGACCGATTCGACTCAGTGACCTAACCGGTTGGACTTTGTCCTTGACTTGGACTTGACATTTGCCTGACGTTTACCGTTAGTTGACTCCTTGGACCTTCAAAGGATCGTTAGTTGAACTATGCCATTAGATAGTGGGCTTGTTTAGTGAATCTTTTGGCTTAGGACTAGTTATCCTAAATTGATGTTTGGACCCCTTATGGTCCGAATTGCCTTCGGCTTCTTCTACAAGGTTGTAGATATTCATAAGACTTGGCTAATGGACTTTGGAACCAACCTAATTCAATAAGTAAACCTTAGATGAAATTGTATGATTCTTGTGTGAGGCATTTTGGTTTGATTCTTAGAGTTCTTGTGTGACAACGATCGTTTAACGGATGAACCAGTGGATCGTGGATCTCGAGGTAGGCGTGGCTTGTCATCAAAAGAGGTGGGAATTTACATTTAACTCTTGTGTGATTATTGTTATTTTCTATTACAGAAATTTATGTTTAACAAATTCATGCATTGCCTGGTTGTGTATTCCATGTATTGTTTTATTTTAAATTCCGAAAGTATTGTTGATTCTTTTAATCTTTTCATTGCTTGGAAAGGAATTGTAATGCTTTGTTTGTCTTTATGAATTGTTTGGGAAATAAGAATTTCCATTTGTATGTTTGGAAATGAGAATTTCCATCTGTGGTATGTAGGATACTGCTCCTTCTTTTATACCTACATACTTTCGAGCTTTTATGCGTAATAGGTGTAAGGAATTGAATTGGTCGACACTAATATTAACTAATAGGGTGTGTAAGGAATCAGTCGACACTCAATATATACATTGTTTGAAGAAGTAGTTAGTTCCATATACATGATTGTTTACCTCTGTGAAATTGGTTATGTAATTTGTGTTTTAGTGTTTTGGGAAAACATGAATTTTTTTCAAATCATTTCATTGATTACTTGAAAGTTAAATATTATTTCTACTAGGCACCCCTTTTAGGGATGATGTGCTCACCCATTCCCACTTTCGGTTCAGAGATGATCGAGTTGCACGCGGGAAGCTTCAAGGGGTTGAGTCCGTTAGTTGGTTAACTTTGGGTTTGTTTATTATCTTGTATATTTTATTTGTAAACCAAATGACTATTATATATGTATCATTTGAGAGGAGTTCTTGTATATATATATATATATTTCAGAGCGGGGCTAGTTTTTGGGTTAATTTTTGTAGCTGTTTTCATAATTGAATGCTTAATTATATGATTTAGATCCTTAGTGCCTCTTCATTTAGTTAATCTATTGGATTAGTCAGCTGCTTTAGCTTTGGAGGCGCTACACTACGTACCCTAGTGGGATCAAGCCACCGTAGTTCACGCTCAGTTGAGAATAAGCATCATCGTTGAAACCAATATATAAGTGATAAGTATCTTTTGGATTTGAACCTTCACTTAGTATAAGAAATTCAAAGCCTTATCGAGGTTCAGTGGTGAAACTAGTCTTGAACCAAGTACCCCTAGTGATAAAACCGGAATCTCCACACATATTGATTTTAGAAGATAGTGTGTTATGTAGCTAGCACGCTAATGACCATGTGCTTAAATCCTGGATTCATGAGTCTTCTTTAGAGAACGGTCTTCTTCTCTTAGGAAACGACCTGATTTCCATACTCATATAGGTAAGTCTCGAAGGTGTTTCTGCGAGACACCTTGTGATAAAAGTTATACATATCAAGGATTTTCATCCATCCTGCTTTTCTCGTAACCCGCACTAATAAGAAAATAGGAAGTTTTAATTTTAGTGCACCATAATCACTTCCATAACTTGTTGGTACCACATTGAACTTTGTTTATCCTTTCCAAAACATAGGTTGGGTTTCTCTTTATGGGTGATCAAACATCATTCACGAGACCTTAGTCCCATTTCCGTACACTTTATTGAAACCACCGCCTTTGGAAGACTTTTCGTAAATGGGTTACAAGTTCTTACTTTTTTCAATATAGTTCATAACAACTACTCTTCTCTTCAAGAATTGTATTACTATTTGATGTCTAAGACTTGCATGTCTAGACTTTACATTATAAGTCTTGTTAGAGACATTATAGATAGTAGCTTGATTATCATAATTAATCAAGACTGCTGGAGATGGCTGATGTGACTCAATAATGTTGTAGAAAGTGGTAGTAAGGTTGTCGTTCACTCGGACTTGATGAAATCGATCTTAGGATTTAATAAAGAAAAATAATAAAAATACAGAATATATACAATTTATGTCACAAGACGGAGAGAGTTACGGGATTAAAGATTCCGCCAAACTCATAACAAAAGGTTCAAATATTAATTCTTTTAACAATTATAGCTCAACGAATAAAAACATGGACTCTTATTTTTGCCAAAGTTGATTCTCAAAATATTAGTTATAAATCGTAAGCATGGGACATCAAACATTTAAGCAAGCATGACCCATCTAATAAAATAATAACTAATTTAATCAAATCATAATTCAATTTTTAATCGGTCTGCAAAAGTCATGAAAAGAATTAATTAAAATTACCCATGTATGAAGTTCGTCTTCCTCCGTCGTCCCAGTGATGGGTTCTAGCTCATCATGTTGGAAACGCTACTCAAAATTCATTATTATTGCTCAAAAATGGTTTACGAATGATGCACAAAAAGAGAAACGATGAAAATCGGGTTTGCAACTTGATTATAGTTGTTGCAAACTCTCATTGTGATCACGATAGATATGAAGTGCTAATTACATACATGACCATTGCGACCCGCGTTCGCTAGTCCTTTTCACCGTTGAAAACGACCGTCTTTGAGGGTGCATTTCTTCACGTTCTTCACAGATGCAAACAGCGAGAACTCGATTATCCGAAACTTGATTTTCCGGCTCTTGTAGCGCACCAAATCCTCCCAAACTCTCCGTAATCCTTCCCTGAGTCCCAACCAACCTTTTTATACTCGACAGCGGCAAAATATCACATTATAATTGCGTATAATCCTCCCATAACTCCTAAATGAAGAAAATATATTTTCTTTCCATTTTTGTTTCGCACGCGCCCGCCACCGAAATATATCCCTTGTTTATCTCTTACACGCTCCTGGTGGTTGCTCGAGCCAATAATCAAGCACATAACACGTTCAAAAACTTCAAAACCAAAGCAGACCCGTGTACGTGTAAGTTTGCTCTCGTTTGCTTCTCGCGGCAATTCTAGCCCAACCGGATCGAAACCAACTCCTATATCATCCCCTGTCTAGCCCATATTAGAGTACCCAAACAATTCCATCCCTTTAGTCTCCTTTAATCGCCTCCAAAATCCAAACCCTAAAAGCTGGGGTGAGTTTGCATGAGTTCCCTTAAAACTGAATTTTGAAATGGAGAAGATGAAGTCCCCTATCCCTGTTCTGGGGTGCGAATAGCGAGGTGCCTCCTGGGGGTGCCCCTTAGCAAATGGGTTACCCCTTATCCAAAGACGAGAGTCCGAATATCAAATGTCCTCCGGGGGTGTTCAGCGCAACTTTTCGAGCCGATTTTTCCAAGTCAACTGCAGAAATTGTCAACTGCAGAAATTGTCAATGTAATCCTATTATAAGTCAACTGCAGAAATTGTCACTTATTTTCCAAATCAATTTGTAATCAGACTGCATTATTAGTATATTGTTTTTATGATTAGTTTTCCTTGATCAAAGATCGTGGCCACATGACCAGTGGTATCATGATAAAGACAAAGTGATTTTTTTTTTTTTTTAATATATTAGACTTTTGTTTGTAGGGTTAAGATCCGTTGACATGGTTATAATAACATAATCTTGATATTTTAGCGCTATTTTCTCTACCAAACCCAACGGGCAATGAATTCGAGGCTAAATTTTGATGACATGTTCTTATTATAAGTCTCTACACTCCCACCAAAGATGAGATCATTCCGAGATATATAAGACCACCAACCACCATTTTGAGATGTATAAGACCACCATCCACCATTTTGAATATCAACTGTTGAAGATTAACGGTTGAAATTAAAATATGTGGATGGTGAAGTTTCGTATTTCGGAATTCTCTCAGATTTAGTAGGAATGTAGAGTTTTATACGAGGAACATATCGCCAGAATATTAACTTTAAATTCATTATCGGTTGAGTTTGGTAGAAAAAATGATAACCATGTCAACGAATTATGTCATTATAACCATGTCAACGGATCCTCCGCCTTGTTTGTAAACTTCTTTTTGGAAAGAAGAAGTACTCTACCGAATTACTCGTACTTTTAAAACTTGAGAGCAGGATAAAGTTAGACATTGTACTTTTTTTAAATATTATTATATAGATGACGCGGTAATTTCAAAAATAAAATAAAAATGCACATACTTTTATGGCGAGGAGTTCATCTTTTCATAGGTACAAAGTTTCAAAAGACATTTTATTAAGGTTACCAGTGAAACCCATCTTACGTTTTAAGTCCGTATGCAAGAGTTTGTATAATTTATTACTCCTTTGTAGTCATAAATTTGTCAATCATCACCTTACTCTTACCAGAAAAAACCCCAGACTCATAGTCAGATATGCTAACCTATGTGCCGATAAATATATATTTCACTCTGTAGATTGTTCATCCATATTATCAGCATCGACAGCATGCAAGTGTGAAGGACTTGTTTTGATGGATGATCCAGTAAACGAAGAAGCTGTAAGTGCAAGATGTAGTCTTTACATTCTTTAGTTTGATTATTTGGAACCCATCTACTAAAGAATCTAAGAAATTTGTAGTACCAATTTATTGTCCTGGTGATCAAGCTTATGGGTTTGGTTACGATACCAAAATAAGTAAGTACCAGTTGGTATGTATAGAACGGGGTGAAATTTATGTATGCACGTTAGAATCAAATTATACATTTAGAAGAGTCACCAAAATCCCTTATAAATATTTAAATGAATCACGAGGTTTGCTTTTGAATGGTGTTCTTCATTGGTTGGTCACCCAAGGATCATCCAAAGGCAGAGTTATTGCTTTTGATATAAGGGCAACTCCTATGGAATGGAGGGAAAACCATCCATAACTTAAGGAGTATCCACATGTATGTGGGCCTCAGTAATTTGTCCAGCTGTTTCCATGATCGGATCGGATGAAAAGAGTTTTAGGTGATTTCAAATTTTTGCAATTTGCAACACTTATAAGTTTTCCAATTTAGAAAGAACTGTTGCCAAAATATAGGAATAAAGTCAAATCCGGTTTTTGGCATTAGCCGGATGGAAAAAGTTGGTGCATCGGTGGAAGAAAAATATATATATACTCCATCCGTTTCTGGGAAAGAGATACTTTCACTTTCTCAATTTGACCTATTTTTAAGTGAAAGTATCATTTTTCGAAAAACAGAGAGAGTATATACATATATATATATATATATATTGGGACACTTAATGTCTGGATGGGATGTCCGGTCAGCCTATGACCGGAGGGACTACTCCATATCGACCCCCTCAAATATGTGGAGTAGCATGTGGAGTTCACAAACATATGGATGATAAATTCTCCCATAATAGCGTTTTTTAGTCCATAAAATGTGGATAATCACAAAGATGCGGATGATTTTCTTTCCCATAGGAGTTGCCCTAAGCAGTGTGAAGTTAATGAATATGCATTTTTCAGAACAGACTCAAATGCCATATGGAAATGGTCCTTGTTATCTTAGAGTGTTGAGAGATTCCCTTTGCTTAGTTTGTGGTGTCCCTGATGTTCTAGTTGATGTATGGGTCATGCAAAATTATGGGGTGACAGAATCTTGGACCAAGCAATTCACCACGACCAGAGTAGAAATTACTAAACGTCCTTATTCTTTAAAGTTCTATTGTTCTTTTGAAAATGGTGATATTCTAAGACAGACTGTGCATGGTTTCGGTTTATACAACCAAGAGAATGATAGTATTAGGTTGCTGAAGATCAATGGTAAGTGTTTGTACCCTTAAATATTCTACACCAAAAATGGGTTAACCTAGGCCAACAAGGCTCCTCCTATTAGCTAAGTATGGTTCATCGGGCCTAGTATGCTCATCTTGTTAGCCAAGTATGGCTAACTAAGCCTTACAAATACCTTATTTAAGTCCATGTACATAGGTCCAAATCAAAGCAAGAAAGGAGCACCATCACCACTGCCACGTCAGCGCAAGTGTGCCACGCCAGCATGTCATGTCAGCGCAAGTGTGCCACGACAGCAATATTATCGACCGACAAGTGCCTCGTCAGCAAAAAGTGACACGTCAGCGTGCCACGTCAGCAACGATGACCAACCAGCACCTGCCACGTCATCTGCTAATCCAGTCAGCGAGGCACAGTCAACAATTCTGTTTCGGTACGGAATATTCCCTTACCGTTGGTATATTCCCGACGCCGTTAGCATATTCCTGACGACGTCGGTTAATTTTGACGTCGTTAGCCCTTTAACGAATCAGATCGCCCAGAGGTGACGCCGTTAGCGTTATTGGTCATCTTCTCCGTCACTGATCAGCTTCTCCTGCGACCCAAGTAGAAAGACCATATCCCAGCAGCCACTTCGTCCGGCCTTGTTCCGTGCAATGACGGCCATCCTGGGCCACTGTCGTCCTAAAGAGCGATTGATCCCGTGCATCGCATTGCAAGTTAGTTCCATATCCCCGATTGAGGCAACACGTGCAACATAATTCGTAGCCCCGGATTTTTCAGCCCCATGCCGTTTGCCAAACGGATTTCTACGCCCACTGTGGGCTTAAGTGAATTATTCCTCTTGGGCTTGGCATGTATTTTGGACCAACCTTTGCACTTTTTGGTTTAGCCAATTCCATAACCCATGAGGAAGATTCCGGAAGCATGCAGACCGTGATCAAATGCCATTACTACATGAGGCATGCAAGGGACAAGCATTACGGGAGGCTTGCAAGGGCCGGTTATTATGTGGAGGCATGCCAAGACTAGTTATTGCAATTCATGCCTCGCATCTAAAACGGAAATTTGTGACATTTAAATGGACGGGTTTACAACCTAAAGAGGTATGCAATCTTCACCACTAATACTCATGTGAAAAATCTCTTGCTAACTTAAGCATCAGAGGGTTTTTTGCAGGTACCCCATAACACTGTTCAATTGGAGGAAAAAGCAGCAAATTTATCATCAATAAATCATCATCAAAATCGTGTTTGGGGTAGAAGTAATTTAACCATACAAACGGTGTCTCCGACCAAGGTTTTCGAGAAAATATAATCGTGTTTTACCAAAATCGAGTCATGGCGATAGTCAAACAGACCGCACGAAGGGTCGATTCTCGTTAACAATTCTCAACGGAACAGAGACGAAGGCGAAAGGAACGAAATTGAGGTTGATCAGTTTCAGCCCCAGCAGCACCCATTGGAAACAGGCGGGGTCAAAATCGTGATCGAGATCGAGATCATGACAGATCCTCGGATCGAGGACGAGATCGAGATCGTTTCCGTGATGTAAATCCGCATCTAAATCGGAGAAGGGAAAAACAACCGGCGATCGATAACGAAGAAATATATGTTGATGGGAAAAACCCACAAGTTCGAGGAAACAGAGGGCATGCGCTCGACAGCCCGTCTAAGAGGAATGACGAGCGACATGACCCGCAAGATAGCCGCACCGTGACTCCTAAGAGCTGGAGGAAGAACCGTTACTCAATCGGTTGAACGAGCCGGAGAAGGAGAACGCTCTCATGAGGTTAGAATGTGAAAACCAGCCTTGACCTAGGTCCGGGTAATCAACAAACAGAGGGGTAGGTCTCGTATGGCAGCGTCTTGAGGACGAGTTAGCCCGCAAGCCGCAGATCGAAACGGGGGAAGTGATCGATCTTGATCGACCGGATAAAAATCGTTGGTCACTCGGATATCTACCTAAGCGAAAGCCCGTACGACCTCGGCGACCGTGGACCCGGCCAGCTGCAACTCAGCAGAGTGTTGCCAGAACTTCCACCAGTTCAAAACGTCTCAGGAATGATAAGATGAGGTTCGATATCGACGCGATGAAAGAGAATTTTCTCACGATTACTATGCTCGTTTGGAGCAAGGCAGAAATAGAAGAGACCATACTAGTTCCCAAAAGAAAAAAATGAGATCTACATCTCATATTCCAGAGGACCGAGATTATGGGCAGAAAGTTCCTCAGATGGCGACGTAAACCCAATAACAGAGGCTCGCCTTTGTAAGATGATCGAGAAAGTAATGTCGAAAAAACAGTCTAGAGAAGAAAAGATAGACCGGTTGCATCGATCTGCATGATCCCCTTTCAAGCTGAATATAAGAGAATTCCGACCGCCAATGAATTTTCAAGTTCCGAAACTGCCAGAGTTCGACGAGAAAATAGGTGATCCTTATCAGCATGTTTTACACTATGAAACTGCCACGACTCTGTGGAAGCACAGTGATGAGTTGATGTGCAAAATGTTTCCACAGTCACTGGCTGGAGGAGCAATAAAGTGGTTCAATAACATCCCTCCACAGTCGATCGGTACTTACCATGAATTGGTTGGAGAATTCTGCTCCAACTACAAGTACAACATACGTGATCGGAAGGGATGCCACGATTTGTTACTTCTAGGAATTCGAAAATAGGAAAGCATCAGACAGTTTACTCGACGCTTCAAGCAAGAGTTAGCAGATGTATATGGTGCCAACGATCAAATCGTCATCGAAGCTTACAAGCAGGCGTACCGGTACGATCAAAGAGGTGTATACGGTTCCTTAGTCAAGAGACCACCAAAGACTCTAGCACAGTCGATCGGGACTTACCATAAGCTGATCGATGATTTTTGCTCTAACTATAAGTACAACAAACGTGGCCGGAAAGGATTCCATTCAAGACGTAGTCTTTACATTCTTTAGTTTGATTATTTGGAACCCATCTACTAAAGAATCTAAGAAATTTGTAGTACCAATTTATTGTCCTGGTGATCAAGCTTATGGGTTTGGTTACGATACCAAAATAAGTAAGTACCAGTTGGTATGTATAGAACGGGGTGAAATTTATGTATGCACGTTAGAATCAAATTATACATTTAGAAGAGTCACCAAAATCCCTTATAAATATTTAAATGAATCACGAGGTTTGCTTTTGAATGGTGTTCTTCATTGGTTGGTCACCCAAGGATCATCCAAAGGCAGAGTTATTGCTTTTGATATAAGGGCAACTCCTATGGAATGGAGGGAAAACCATCCATAACTTAAGGAGTATCCACATGTATGTGGGCCCTCAGTAATTTGTCCAGCTGTTTCCATGATCGGATCGGATGAAAAAGAGTTTTAGGTGATTTCAAATTTTTGCAATTTGCAACACTTATAAGTTTTCCAATTTAGAAAGAACTGTTGCCAAAATATAGGAATAAAGTCAAATCCGGTTTTGGCATTAGCCGGATGGAAAAAGTTGGTGCATCGGTGGAAGAAAAAATATATATATACTCCCTCCGTTTCGGGAAAGAGATACTTTCACTTTCTCAATTTGACCTATTTTTAAGTGAAAGTATCATTTTTCGAAAAACAGAGAGAGTATATACATATATATATATATATATATATATTGGGACACTTAATGTCTGGATGGGATGTCCGGTCAGCCTATGACCGGAGGGACTACTCCATATCGACCCCCTCAAATATGTGGAGTAGCATGTGGAGTTCACAAACATATGGATGATAAATTCTCCCATAATAGCGTTTTTTAGTCCATAAAATGTGGATAATCACAAAGATGCGGATGATTTTCTTTCCCATAGGAGTTGCCCTAAGCAGTGAGAAGTTAATGAATATGCATTTTTCAGAACAGACTCAAATGCCATATGGAAATGGTCCTTGTTATCTTAGAGTGTTGAGAGATTCCCTTTGCTTAGTTTGTGGTGTCCCTGATGTTCTAGTTGATGTATGGGTCATGCAAAATTATGGGGTGACAGAATCTTGGACCAAGCAATTCACCACTACCAGAGTAGAAATTACTAAACGTCCTTATTCTTTAAAGTTCTATTGTTCTTTTGAAAATGGTGATATTCTAAGACAGACTGTGCATGGTTTCGGTTTATACAACCAAGAGAATGATAGTATTAGGTTGCTGAAGATCAATGGTAAGTGTTTGTACCCTTAAATATTCTACACCAAAAATGGGTTAACCTAGGCCAACAAGGCTCCTCCTATTAGCTAAGTATGGTTCATCGGGCCTAGTATGCTCATCTTGTTAGCCAAGTATGGCTAACTAGGCCTTACAAATACCTTACACAGAAGTCCATGTACATAGGTCCAAATCAAAGCAAGAAAGGAGCACCATCACCACTGCCACGTCAGCGCAAGTGTGCCACGCCAGCATGTCATGTCAGCGCAAGTGTGCCACGACAGCAATATTATCGACCGACAAGTGCCTCGTCAGCAAAAAGTGACACGTCAGCGTGCCACGTCAGCAACGATGACCAACCAAGACTGCCACATCATCCGCTAATCCGATCAGCCGAGGCACGATAGCAATTACGTTTGGGCACGAAATATTCCCTTACCGTTGGTATATTCCCGACGCCGTTAGCATATTTCTAACGGCGTCGGTTAATTTTGACGTCGTTAGCCCTTTAACGAATCAGATCGCCCAGAGGTGACGCCGTTAGCGTTACCGTCCTCTTCTCCGTCACCGATCAGCTTCTCCTGCGACCCAAGTCCGGCAGCCATAGCCGGCGGCCACTTCCGTCCGGCCTTGTTCCGTGCGGCAACACGCCATCCGGCCACTTCTGTCCGGCAGCAGCATTGATCCTGTGCATCGCATTGCAAGTTAGTTCCATATCCCCGATTCAGTGCAACACAGTGCAACATAATTCCGTAGCCCTGGATTTTTCAGCCCCATGCTGTTTGCCAAACGGATTTCTACGCCCCACTGTGGGCTTAAGTGAATCATTCCTCTTGGGCTTGGCATGTATTTTGGACCAACCCTTTGCACTTTTTGGTTTAGCCAATTCCATAACCCATGAGGAAGATTCTGGAAGCATGCAGGACCAGTCAAATGCCAGTTACTACATGAGGCATGCAAGGGACAGTTACTACAGGAGGCTTGCAAGGGCCAGTTATTACAGGAGGCATGCCGGGCTAGTTATTGCAATTCATGCCTGCATCTAAAACGGAAATTTGTGACATTTAAATGGACGGGTTTACAACCTAAAGAGGTATGCAATCTTCACCACTAATACTCATGTGAAAAATCTCTTGCTAACTTAAGCATCAGAGGGTTTTTGCATGTACCCCCATAACCTTTGTTCAATTGGAGGAAAAAGCAGCAAATTTATCATCAATAAATCATCATCAAAATCGTGTTTGGGGTAGAAGTAATTTAACCATACAAACGGTGTCTCCGACCAAGGTTTTCGAGAAAATATAATCGTGTTTTACCAAAATCGAGTTATGGCAGTAGTCAAACAGACTGCACGAAGGGTCGATTCTGTTAACAATTCTCAACGGAACAGGAGACGCGAAGCTGAAAGGAACGAAATTGAGGTTCAGTCATCCCCAGCAGTACCCATTGGAAACAGGTAGGGTCAAAATCGTGATCGAGATCGAGATCATGACAGATCCCTGGATCGAGGACGAGATCGAGATCGTTTCCGTGACAGAAATCCAGATCTAAATCGGAGAAGGGAAAAACAACCGCGATCGATAACGAAGAAATATATGTTGATGGGAAAAACCCACAAGTTCGAGGAAACAGAGGGCATGCGCTCGACAGCCCGTCTAAGAGGAATGACGAGCGACATGACCTGCAAGATAGCCGCACCGTGACTCCTAGTACAGAGGAAGAACTGTTACTCAATCGGTTGAACGAGCTGGAGAAGGAGAACGCTCTCATGAGGTTAGAATGTGAAAACCAGCCTTGACCTAGGTCTGGTAATCTGAACAAACAGAGGGGTAGGTCTGTATGGCAGCGTCTTGGAGGACGAGTTAGCCCGCAAGCTGCAGACTGAAACAGGGAAGTGATCGATCTTGATCGACCAGATAAAAATCTGTTGGTCACTGGATATCTACCTAAGCGAAAGCCTGTACGACCTCGGCGAGCAGGGACCCGACCAGCTGCAACTCATCAGAGTGTTGCCAGAACTTCCACCGGTTCAAAACGTCTTAGGAATGATGAAGATGAGGTTCGAGATCGACGCGATGAGAGAGAATTTTCGCACGATTACTATGCTCGTTTGGAGCAAGGCAGAAATAGAAGAGACCATACTAGTTCCCAAAAGAAAAAAATGAGATCTACATCTC
The DNA here is from genome assembly GCA_023531295.1 of Papaver armeniacum. Classification (NCBI taxonomy): domain Eukaryota; kingdom Viridiplantae; phylum Streptophyta; class Magnoliopsida; order Ranunculales; family Papaveraceae; genus Papaver; species Papaver armeniacum. The sequence goes on from JAJJWW010000646.1 coordinate 31,905, forward strand.
ATATTCCAGAGGACCGAGATTATGGGCAGAAAGTTCCTCTGATGGCGACGTAAACCCAATAATGAGGCTCGCCTTTGTAAGATGATCGAGAAAGTAATGTCGAAAAAAAGCAGTCTAGAGAAGAAAAGATAGACCGGTTGCATCGATCCGCATGATCCCCTTTCAAGTGAATATAAGAGAATTCCGACCGCCAATGAATTTTCAAGTTCGAAACGCCGGAGTTCGACGAGAAAATAGGTGATCCTTATCGCATGTTTTACACTATGAAACCGCCACGACTACGTGGAAGCACGGTGATGAGTTGATGTGCAAAATGTTTCCACAAATCCACGGGCCGGAGGAGCAATAAAGTGGTTCAATAACATCCCTCCACATCGATCGGTACTTACCATGAATTGGTTGGAGAATTCTCGCTCCAACTACAAGTACAACAGACGTGATCGGAAGGGATGCCACGATTTGTTACTTCTAGGAATTCGAAAATAAGAAAGCATCGAGATACTTTTACTCGACGCTTCAAGCAAGAGTTAGCAGATGTATATGGTGCCAACGATCAAATCGTCATCGAAGCTTACAAAGCGGCGCGCGTACGATCAAAGAGGTGTATACGGTTCCTTAGTCAAGAGACCACCAAAGACTCTAGCACAGTCGATCGGGACTTACCATAAGCTGATCGATGATTTTTGCTCTAACTATAAGTACAACAAACGTGGCCGGAAAGGATTCCATTCACTGTTCCTTTTAGGAATTCGGAAGGAGGAAAGCATCAGACAATTCACTAGGCGTTTCAAGCAAGAATTAGCGGACGTAGATGGAGCCAACGACCAAGTTGTTATTGCGGCATACACACAGGCTTACCAGCATGATCAAAGAGGTGTGTACGGTTCTTTGGTCAAGAGACCACCAAAAACTTTGGAAGAACTATATGATAGAGTAGAAGAGTACGCCCGAGTGGAGGACGATTCTAAAGCTCGGAAGAAGTTCACAAATCATCCAATCATCCAAACGATGGGAAGAAAGAAAAATCCAAGAACCGTTCGAACGGACAACATAGGTGTTTATGCTCGAGAAGAAGTTCACAAAGACCGAGTTCTCTGATGCAGACATGATAGGTGTTTATGCTCCCCACAATGACGTTATCGTTATAACTGCTTGGATTGGCATGTTTCGTGTACACCGGATTCTAGTTGATACGAGAAGCTCGGTGAGCGTCTTGTTTTCTGTGAGCTTACTCCTCTATGAATCTCCCACATGACTTGATCGAGGAGGATGAAAATCCAATTATCGGTTTCAAATGGCGAAGTTACAAAGGCGAATGGGAAGGTGAAGACACCTATAACTGTGGCTGAAAAGTCCATTCTGAGCACATTCTTGTTGCTGGATTGCCGAGCACCCTACAATGCGATCGTTGGACGAGACTGGCTGCATGAGATCGGTGCAGTCACATCATCTAATCATCAATGCCTGAAGTTTATTACACCAGAAGGAGTTGTGAAAGTTAGAGGCGACTAGATAGCCGCTCATAAGTGTCATGAGAGTGCAATGGATGAGTACAAGAAGTCAGAAGTCAGTGGGAACCAGATCATGCGAGTCGACGAAATAGCAATTGAGTAATCCTCTCCTCAGTAATCATATAGGGGGAGAGGACGCAGTGAACCCCAACGATCGAGAAATTCATCGAGGTCCAGATTGGAGATGAGGAGCACAAAACAACGTTCGTAGGGGCAGACCTTCCTGCATATGAACGTGATGGTTTGATTACATTGCTAAGGGCAAACGCCGACGTTTTCGCTTGGATTTTTGCTGAGATGCCTGGGATAGATCTGAATGTAGCCTGCCACAGGCTAAACATCGATGAGAATTTCCATCCGTTTGATAGAAAATCGGGAATATGGCGCAAAGCAAAAGGATGGAGTTCTCGAGGAAGTCGAAAAGTTTGTTAGGCAGGCTTTATTTGACCTGTGCAATATCCAAGCCGGATGTCAAATGTCGTACCGTTTTGAAGAGGAATGGTAAAATTCGTATGCAGTATCGATTTTACTGATTTGAATAAAGCTTGTCCGAGTGATCCGTACCCGCTTCTACGGATAACAGATTTAGTGGATGCAACCGCAGGATATGGGAGACTGTCATTCATGGACGGTTTTTCTGGGTATAACCAAATACCTTTGTTCGAGGAAGATCAAAATCATACTGCGTTCGTGACTGACAGAGGAGTCTACTGTTATACTGTAATACCGTTCGGGCTAAAGAACGCAGGGGCAACCTACCAGCACTTGGTAGACCATATGTTCAAGGATCTAATTGGGAAGTCGATGGAAGTATATATCGATGATATGGTAGTGAAATCCGAGCAAAAGGAATCACATTTTCTTGATCTGCAGAAGACGTTTGATATCTTAAGGCAATATCGTATGAATCTCAATCCAAACCAAAATGTTCATTCGGGTTGTCATCGGAAAGTTCCTTGGATACTTGATGACACAAAGAGGAATTGAGGCGAATCCGAGCAAATCGAGCCATCGGAGAAATTCCATCCCCAAGAACGAAGAAGGAGGTCAGGAAGCTAGCGGGCGATTAGCGACTTTAAACCGTTTTATTTCACGATCGTCGGATCGATTCAAGCCATTCTTTGATGTCTTGAAGAAAGCAGTGAATTTTGGTTGGACGGATGAGTGCGAAAAGGATTTTGATGAGATCAAGCAGTATTTATCAACTCCCCTGGTATTGGTAAGTCCAAAACCGGACAACCTGTCGGAGTTTATCCGCTGCAACGGAGAACGATGTGAGTGCGATGCTATTTGTCACTGACCCATATGAAAAACCAGTTTACTTCGTCAGTAAATCCTTGACGGGGGCGGAAACACGGTATAAGAAAATTGAAAAGATAGCGCTTGCACTTTTTCACGCATCTCGTCGCCTCAAGCCTTATTTCCAAGGGAGGCCGATCGTATTCTACTCAAAATACCCACTAAATAGAATCCTGGAACGTGCTGATGATTCTAGTCGACTAGCCATATGGTATAATTTTCTGGGGGCGTATGAGATCAAGTATGAAACCAGAACTGCAGAAAAAAGGACATTCCCAGCCGCGCTTGCTAGCAGATTTTCCGTGGACGATATAGAAACGATTCTTTGGAGAAGAAGAGGAATTGTTCAAACCCACCGATCCGGTCGGTGATCAGGTGGGGCGATACGCAATGGAGATCGATGCACCAGAACCATTATGGACCGCATTTACTGATGGGTCATCAAACGTTGGTGGTGCTGGAGTTGGATGCGTCATCCTTACTCCCGAAGGTTCGAGGATCGAAAAAGCGACAAGGCTAGGTTTCCAAGCATCAAACAATGAAGCCGAATACGAAGCTGCAATTATCGGTTTAAAAGCTGTCAAGCAATTAGATGCGAAGAACGTGAAGCTAGTGACTGATTCCATGCTAGTAGTTAACCAATTTCTGGGGACCTACAAAGCAAAGGAAGAGAGAATGTCCCTGTATTTGGATCATATGAGAGAGCTGGCAAATGAGGTCGACCGATTCTCTATTGGGCAGAGACCACGATTGGAGAACAGGCACGCAGATGCGTTAGCATATCTTTCTTCCGCAGTTGAAACTAATACCGCCCGTTTCGTTGAAGTAGATTTCCAAGAGTTACCTAGCATCTCCGACAGCCACTTCGTTCTGGCTGTCGAACACGCTAGTGGGGGCGAGAGGGCAACTACATCAGCACATGGGGATACTGAGAACATCGACAGCAATATGGATGTTGACAGTCCAGTGACAAATAATTCAAGCAGTCATGTTAAAAATATTACAGTCAAGGCGTCAACCATACATCCCGATTGCACGACAAACCTAGCGAACTCCCTGAAGATGAGAAACTGGCTGCAAAGGTGAAAAAGAATTCATGGAGATACTCAATGATCGAAGGGCTGTTATACCGCAAACCTGTAGCTTTGGAGCCATTTTTGCGATGCGTATCAGCCGAGAAAGGACAAATATCTTTTCGCGAGAGGCTCATGAGGGAATTTGTGGCAGCCATTACGGAGGGCGCAGTCTCGCGCACATGATACTTACCTGGGGTATTTCTAGTTGTACATGCAGAAAGACGCTAAAGAATATGCGCAGAAATGTGTGCCATGCCAAGAACACGCTCCAATTCCGAAAAGGCCCGCCAACGACTTACATCCAGTTTTTAGTCCCTGGCCGTTCTCTATGTGGGGATTGGACATCGTCGGCCGCTCCCAAAGCTCTGGAGGCGTCCGATTCGTACTAGCCGCTACCGATTATTTCACCAAGTGGGTCGAAGCGGGCTTTGGTACACGTCACCGGACATGATGTGAAAAGGTTCATATGGGAGAATATCGTCTGCCGGGTTCGGTATCCCGGACGCGATAATATCGAGACAATGGGAAGCGGTTCGATTCGGGAGTAATCAAAGACTTTGCAAGGGCCTCGAATATTCACCACAATTTCTCGTCTCCTTACTATGCTCAAAGCAACGGGCGGCGAAGCAACCAATCGAGTTATTATGGACAACCTCAAGAAACTACCGGAGAAGGCGAAGGGAAAATGGATGAAGAATTCCCTGAGTCTTATGGTCCTATCGAACAACCCCGAAAAGATCCACCAGATTTTCTTCATTTACATTGGCGTATGGGACAGAGGCGATCCATACCCACCGAGGTACAACTCAAGACTACCAAAACTCGTCTTTGTCAAGTCCGGAAAAACGATAGCATCGGCTTTGGATAAAGAGTTTTGGAAGAACAGAGAAACAGACTTGCGGCGGTTGGTCCGATACCAGCAGACAATCAAGCCGGGATATGATCGCAAGGTCGAGAACGGTCGTTCAAACCAGGGGAATATGTCTTGAAGAAAACCCGAGCAAACACAATGGAACCGAACTGTGGGAAGTTCGGAGCGAACTGGGAAGGCCCATACATAGTGGATAGACCAGCATCTCGTGGATCCTACTACTTGAGGAATCTCGACGGAACTGAGGATTCGAAGCCGTGAAATTCATTCCACTTGAAAAAGTTTTATCATTAGAAGTAGATTCAAATCCCGCTGTGTCTTGCACTCTTTTCCTTTTTGAAGGTTTTGTCCCCCGGGTTTTCCACTCAAAGATTTTAACGAGGCGAGATGTGGTCGAAGCGGTAGGTATTTATCTTGTTATTTCAATTTAGAAATTTTAGTTCAACATTATTTTGGTATTCCGGACTTTATCAATATTGTTCATGTTAATTATAAGATGCTACGGATGATCGAATCCACGGTCAGCCCTAAATCACAAAAAAAGACAGTTCAAGTCTAATGTCAAAGAACGTCTCGACACCTCGTAGATAGGGTGAGTGCACATTCGAGCATTTTACCCTATCTCAATTTTATCCCCATCGTACGGGACAACAACAAATGTGGCAAACATTTTCATCTGTCCTGGCACGTGAAAATGTACACATCCCAAACTCTGCGCACATCTTGAATAGCAGAACTGGCCCCCTGCGCGAATTCAAGATAGCAGAAAAACTCAACTTTTCATTCCATGCGCAAGCAAAATACAGCAGGAGGTGCACCGCGCGAGCATTGAGCAAACATGACACAAAACATATTGGGGCGAGTTATATTTCACCTCAACCATTTGGGGCAAGATATGTAACACTCAGAGCAATCAACACATCCCAGGGGGCGAGTTGCGTAACACTCCGAACAACACGCTCGGGGGCGAGTTATGTAACACTCCATAAAAACTGCAAAATCAGAGGGGAACCCGAACTTCTTAACCCATAACAAGTTATGGATTAAGAGGGGGCGATGTTTGTACCCCTAATATTTTACACAAATAAATGGGCTAACCTAGGCCTCCAAAGCTCCTACTAGTGGCAAAAGAGGGTTCATTGGGCCTAAGGTGCTTCCCTTGTTTACCCAAGAATGGCTAACTAGGCCTAACAAACACCTCACAAGGAATCCCATGTGCATAGGTTCAAATCAAGCAACTAGGAGCCCCATCACCTGTGCCACATCATCACTAGGCTCGACCAACCGGCGACAGCCACATCAGACGCCACGTCAGCACACGTGACACGTCATCAAAGTGCCACGTCACCAGGTGCCGCATCAGCAGGTGTGATGACGTGGCATGTGACACGTCAGCAGAACAAGTGCCACGTCAGTAGGATTAATGCCGCGATAGACGCCACGTCAGCATATGTGATGATGTGGCAGGTGCCACATCAGCGCCACACAAGACATCTACAGTACCACGTCAGCAAGTGATGACGTGGCGGTGACACGTCAGCCAATGAGGGCCACGTTAGCAGACAAGATGACGTGGCAGGCGCCATGTCAGCATGGCGAGGGCCACGTCAGCAGAAAGATGACGTGGCAGGTGCCACGTTAGCGGATCGAATGCCACGTCAGCGGGAAAGATGACGTGGTAATTGCCACGTCAGCAATGTGAATGCCACGTCAGCGATTAATCGGGAAGTCGGCGATTAATCGGCATCGATTAATTGGTCATTTGATTCGGTATTGCGCGATGTAGGCTGGTCCCGTAGTCCCCGGATATGTGCGCCCCAGTCGTATTTCTCTAAAGATATTTCTGCCCCGTTTGCTTACACCCATTTCTCTTACACCTTTGGTTATCCACACCCCATTATAATTCCTTAACCATAATGGAAGTTTCTGGAATATTCTGGGAACCATGCAGGGGAAGCCAGGGCATGCAACCATGCAGTCATGCAGGCATGCAGGTGTATTATTGCAGGGAGACATGCAGGGACTGTTATTGCAGGGAGGCATGCAGGGGCCAGTTATGGCAATTGATATCTACCATAAAATCAAAGAAATAAAACGGAAATTCGCCACATATAAATAGAGAGTTTTACAACCAAAAAAGGTAAGCAACCTTCCATACCAAAAACTCCTGTGAAAAATCCAATACCGACTTTAGCATCGGAGGGTTTTTTGCAGGTACCCCCCCTTTCTCCATAATTCAATTGAAGATCAAGGCCACGAATCGATTATCAACGGAATCATCATACAAATTTCTGTGTTTGGGGTAGAAGTAATTTTGCCTTACAAACAGTGGTAATCGGTGGTTGGTGGTGGTGGTAATCGGTGGTGGTGGTGGTAGGAGGAGGTGGTGGTGGTAATCGGAGGTGGTGGGTTAATGTTAATTAGGGTAAGGGGCAAATTGGTAATATCACGACTTTAGGACACCCCTTATCATTGTAGGATAGGTGGCCTTAAAAAACAATGGTCCCCAAAAAATGATTCATTTATAGGTGCAAGAAGCTCGTAGCATGTTTTGGTTGGTTGATGGAATAGGGTTCCGCCTCAAAATAATTCCAAAATAAGCCTAATATGCATTTTGGTATCACTGGGGTGAGCATTTTATCCGTAATCCGCGGATTCAATCGGGACCAACCGTATTTGTGCGGATGGATGCCCGGACCGTTCGCTAATGGGTTGGACGCGGATGGAATTTTTGAAATCCAATGGATAATGGATTGGACACGGATGCAACCTTGAAAATCCGTTGGACATCCATACCGGAAAAAGTTTTGAACTCGCAGTGCGAGTTCAAATAGCGAATTCGCAGCATCACAGCCATTGGATGTTGCGGATATGACATCATAACTTAACCACAATTATGAACTTATGTCATATCGCAACATCCAACGACTGTGATGTCATATCTGCAACATCCAACGACTGTGATGCTGCGAATTCGTTTTTGAACTCGCATTGCGAGTTCAAAATTTTTTCCATCCATACCCGTTAGATAAAGAACATTTGTATAGTTTCTAGAAAATATATGGATAGTTTTAGAACTTTTAGGTGTTTACTTGGAGTGTTGTCCATGGCACTTCTATATTTATATACATATATAAAATGTGTAGGTTCTATAAGAAGTCATCTATATAGGCTTTATTTTTTTCACTATAAATTTTAACTAACACAAATCCATTGGATTATCCGCACCCAATCCGTTCATTCGTGCATCCATTGGATGCAAATCCGTTGGATGTTGGATTGGATGCGGATGCCAAATTTGAAATCCGTAGTGTATTGGATTGGATGCGGATGAGGTGAAAACCGGTCCATACCGGCCCACGCTCACCCCTAAATTTGGATAGCTAAATATGAGGCCCGTCCACCTGGATTATTAAACAAGCCTGACCCAATTTATACGGTTATACCCGTTTGGTTTCATATGAAAAGAAATGCTATTGCGACAAGAAAGATAATCCGCTTCATGCAAAAACATGAACCAATTTGCCCAATCTCAACTTTCAATAACAACATGAGATTAAAGGAAATTGAAAATCTTTGGGAGCATTATTAAGCTTTAAATAAATTTTTTTAAAAATAAATAAAAATGCAAATTAAATAATCACTTTTTCTTGAAGAGAACCTGTGAAATCATCCATTCTTCTCCATTGTTGAATGAGAATTGCACGGCTCCTCCTACACAGAACGTCATAAAATGAGTAATCATTTGGTTCACTGCTTCTTCACTTCCAAGTCCCGGCTTTAGTACTTCTTTTGCAACTTCCAAATTTTTGTCTAATTTCTTTGCCCATTCCTCTCTACAAAAAAGCACCAAAGTTCATAAAACTCAAAAAAAAAAAATAGTCATATCTTAATTCATCAGATGAAATAAATAAGAAAATTTCAATTTTGATACATATATATTTGTTTCTAAAAATGCATCTATTTTATACTGAATTGAAAAACAATGAAAAATTCATTACTGTGATCGAGCCATATGCATTCCATTTAGCACCCAATGGTCCACAACAGAGACATCATCCTGCAGACGGTATCAATTACGATCAGTAACTTAGATACATATTCATAATGATTTTTTATTAATATGCGAATGATTTCAATGTAATTGAACTCACCTGAAAATATAGAAGAGCTGACGCTGACAGTATTGTCACGCTCCCTTCAGGAAGAACGTAACCGGCGTACCAATCATCCTCATCAATTGCCTGACCAAGATCCAATGCCGTATCAAATAAAATACTGAGTAGATTATTTAAGTGGTAATTTTGAGTTTGAATTTATATGCTAACCTCACAATGGTGATTAAATGCTTTGTGGGAAAGGTGTTCAACAAACAGAAGACTATCTTCATTTTTCATCCATATTGATAGTTTCTTCATAAACAGTTGAATGTTTTTCATGTGCTACATATATAGAAATATTAGGCTCATAACAAATAGCTGGTGACAAAGAAAATTGCAAGGAATTTACATGTACAGGTTGTAAGATACCTCAATGGCTTCGATAACTAGTATTCGATCAAATTTCTTCTCAATTTCGGAATTCAAATTTAGTAACATCAGCTAATATTACTTCCACATTCGATAGCTTAAGCTTCCTAAACATTTGAGAAATTAACAGCGTCAAAAGATTCAGACAATAGCTAAAATATTAATTGTGTGCAGTTTCTAAATCTACTTACTCAGTTTGCAAAACAACATAATTTCTTTGCGCAATGGAATTCGTAATTCCAGTAACATGACAATTCTTATATTTCTGAGCAATATGAAGAAGTAAACCCCCTTGACCGCAACCAATATCAAGTATAGTTTGGCCGTCTTTAATTTCTGCTCGTTCGCAGTTTAACTCATATGCAGCTATCTCTGCTTCGTCTAGCGTCATGTATTCGTCTTTGAAATAGCAACAACTGCAAAAAAAAAAAAAAAAAAAAAAAAAGGTACCTATATGAGTACACTTAAAACCTCACTTTCTCAACCTTATCGGCCGGCCGATGGAACAAACTGGATTTAAAACCAAAGATCAGATATTTGAATAACCTAATTTTGAGGGTGTTTCCAAAAACAGCTTCGAGAAAAGCTGTAGGTAGTTCATATGTTTCGCTATTCATAGTCTCAATGTTTCCTGACATCTCCATATCTTTTAAGGCTAAAAAGAAACATGAGTTCAGTTATTTCTCATGCATCCATATCTTTTAAGGCAATAAAATGATGCAAATCTTAAAAAGCAAATCTTAGAAAGAGATCGATGATTACATTTTATGAAGTCGAGATTGGAAATGAGTTGGTCTTGAAGAGTGGGTTTATAACCCCATTCCAAAATCTTTTCAAACTGAATCCTAATGAGCTTCTTCAATTCCTCATCTCCAATTTCTCCCTTCACCAATCTCTCCAGTATATTTTCACCACTTGATTTCTTTTCTCCTTGTTGATCTTTAGAATCCATTTCAAACGAGAGTTATTACAAGATGAGCTCAAAAAGTTGGAGGAAATCAATGTAATCCTATTATAAGTCAACTGCAGAAATTGTCACTTATTTTCCAAATCAATTTGTAATCAGACTGCATCATTAGTATATTGTTTTTATGATTCGTTTTCCTTTGATCAAAGATCGTGGCCACATGACCAGTGGTAATGTGGTATCATGATAAAGACGAACTGATTTTTTTATTTTTTTAATATATTAGAGTTTTGTTTGTAATCTTCGTTTTGGAAAGAAGAAGTACTCTACTGAATTACTTTGTTTTGCAACTCTAACAATAATATTTGCTTCAGAAGGAAAACAACAGTTAATCTAATTACTGTTACTATGTGGTTCATCTGGAAATCTAGATGTGAGCTCATCTTTAATAACAGCAGATGTTCCAGCTCAAGCCTAAAACACAGGATCCTAACTTACTGCACTGAGAATAAAATCCACATAAATCAGTCAGAAAGTATAGTCCAAGTTGATAGAAGCATGATAGGCAGAAATGAAGCTAGTAGAGACAATAATAGATGGTGTCCCCCTCCTAGAGGAAAATTAAAAATCAACATTGATGCTTCTATTTTACCTAATCATAATATTGCTGGTATTGCTCTAATCATCAGAGATTTTAAAGGGAGGATGGTGGAAGCCTGGACGCTGGTAGAAAGAGCCAGAGATGTTGCCCAAGCTGAAGCAGTGGCAGTGCTTAAAAAGCTCTTCAAAGGGATTGTTCGGGATGCAGATTCAACAGTCATAGTGGAAGGAGATAACAAAGAAGTCATGGAAAGCGTAAGGGGTCCTCAGATTACAACAAGATGGGAGGATGCCAATATTATCAGAGATTGTCAACATCTAGTTAAGTGTCTAGGGAATGTTCAAGTTTGTTTTAGAAATAGGAAGTGTAACCAAGTAGCTGATCTACTTGCTAAGTTTGCTAGAAATAACAATTGTACTAGAAAATTGAGTTCTGAACTCCCTCGGTGTGTCGAGTCTAGATTAGAAAGTGAAAGAATAGTGTTGTAATGCCTTTGGGCGGCTTTTGTGCTTAATGAAAATCTTTCCTATTTTCCTTTCAAAAAAAAAAAAAAAAAGAATTACTCGTACTTTTTAAACTTAAGAGCTGGATAAAGTTAGACACATTACTTTTTTTTTTAATATTATTATATAGATGACGCTGTAATTTTAATGGATGATCCAGTAAACGGAGATTGTTCATCCATATTATCAGCATCGACAGCATGCAAGTGTGAAGGACTTGTTTTGATGGATGATCCAGTAAACGGAGAAGCTGTAAGTGCAAGACGTAGTCTTTACATTCTTTAGTTTGATTATTTGGAACCCATCTACTAAAGAGTCTAAGAAATTTGTAGTACCAGTTTATTGTCCTGGTGATCAAGCTTATGGGTTTGGTTCCAATACCAAAATAATTAAGTACCAGTTGGTATGTATAGAACGGGATGAAATTTATGTATGCACGTTAGAATCAAATTATACATTTAGAAGAGTCACCAAAATCCCTTAAAAATATTTAAATGAATCACGAGGTTTGCTTCTGAATGGTGTTCTTCATTGGTTGGTCACCCAGGGATCATCCAAAGGCAGAGTTATTGCTTTTAATATAATGGTAACTCCTATGGGATAGAGGGAAAACCATCATAACTTAAGGAGTATCCACATGTATGTTGACCCTCCGTAATTAGTGGAGTTAAAACCCACCGTGGAGCAATACAAAAAATGTTAGTCCATCCGATCTCTTACAGACCGGATTTACAAAAAAAAAAAAAAAAAAAAAAAATTACAAAATATTTGTCCAGCTGTTTCCATGATCGGATCAAAAGAGTTTTAGGTGATTTCAAATGTTTGCAATTTGCAACACTTATAAGTTTTCCAATTTAGAAAGAACTGTTGCCAAAATCTAGGAATAAATATATAATTATATCATTTGAAAAAACAAAAGTCAAATCCGGTTATTCAGTAGCCGGATGGAAAAAAGTTGTTTGGTGCATCGGTGGAAAAAAACAAAAAAATATATATCCGGACACTTAATGTCTGGACTACTCCATATCGACCCCTCAAATATGTGGAGTAGCATGTGGAGTTCACAAACATATGATGATAAATTCATTCATAGTAGCGTTTTTTAGTCCATAAAATGTGGATAATCACAAAGATGTGGATGATTTTCTTTCCCATAGGAGTTGCACTAAGCAGTGAGAAGTTAATGAATATGCATTTTTCAGAACATACTCAAATGCCATATGAAAATGGTCCTTGTTATCTTAGAGTGTTGGGAGATTCACTTTGCTTAGTTTGTGGTGTCCCTGATGTTCTAGTTGATGTATGGGTCATGCAAAATTATGGGGTGACAGAATCTTGGACCAAGCCATTCACCACTACCAGAGTAGAAATTACTAAACGTCCTTATTCTTTAAAGTTCTATTGTTCTTTTGAAAATGGTGATATTCTAAGACAGACTGTGCATGGTTTCGGTTTATACAACCAAGAGAATGATCGTTTTTAAAGTTCTATTGTTCTTTTGAAAATGGTGATATTCTAATACTAAACTTATTAGGTTGCTGAAGATCAATGGTAAGGTTGATCGTTTTTATTCTGTGACATCAGAGAGCTATGTTGAGAGCTTAGTTTCACTGACCTGGTAATCCTAATTTATGCACTTAGCTTTAATGAATTTCGGTAAACTATTTTTCCCTGACATAATCCTGTGAAAAGATGTTCTAGGTAGTATCAGGTTGCAAATGTTCAAGGGGACTACACTTCCTTTTATTTTGTTCCACTGCAGCGTATAAGCTTTACTCTTCCCATTAATTGTAGTATTATCTTTAGATTTCCCAACGACAAACCTATTTTGCTTGTTTGGTTTATTGGGTTTGGCATGCATGAAGTTTCCTTTTTGAATTCGACGATTATATGATCTCAAAAAAATTCGATGTTTATATGATCTCAAAATATTTCACAGAGTGGACGACATGTATAAACCTAAGAGATAGCAATCCGAGATTTTTAGTTAGCAATACGAGATTTTTATGGCAGCATAACCATGGCAGTTGAAGATCTTTTGTTGGAAAATTGGGTTAAAAACTAGAGGATGAAAATGTAAAATGTAACAATGGTGTACCCCGACTTCAAGGATCTTTCGATTCTTTTAGACAATAATTCGACCTTTCCCAATTAACTTGGCGAGTACAACAGTCTCTCGAATTATGCCTTCAGGATTCAATGAAGCCCTAACATCGTAATCGAATTCAAGGATTGTACTTCCTTGACCCGACCAAGAATCATATCGTTTAAGGTTCCGATGATGCTATTAGAGAATAAGAAAATAGATTGAATTGATGTGTTGGAATGGGAGAACATCTTCGCTACTTATAGTGATATTCATGCCGTTGGTAATGTCGTTTCATCACCAATGTGACGCTTCCAAAAGCCATTAATGGCGCGTGGCTTATGGGAAGAGACGCATTTGTTCAAGTTTGAATGAATACTTCTAGGTTTTCCAAAGTAAAACCATAAAATTCCACGAGACGCTGTCTCGGACTTCTAGGTCAATCACTGAAAACTCTGTGTAGCGGCAAACCTTGAAAATATCCAACATTCTCCCCCTATTTTCAAAAAATGAAAAAACAAAAAATCAAAGTAAAAAAAAACTTTTAAATCAGAGCGGATGCATCAGAAAGTGACTGCCTACGTGTAAAGACCCTCAAGCTCGTCAATGCTATTTGACTAGTCTAGCGATGATCAAGAGACGATTTGGCCGCTAATGACTCGATTAGTTTAACACGTACGTTAATTTATAGGAATTAATTTAACAACGATTTAGATATGAAACTAGTATCGTTAGATAGATCTCGAAAAGTTATGCAAAATGGGCTACTCGAATGTGTCGTTCGGATACCGGTCGAAGAAGGTATCATCTAAGTTATGTGAAAGGCAAATAGTCATTTTGCATCAAGACCGAGTGGCTGACCCTATCAATTTTCTGGGTGCCTTAATAAGCTTTGGTCGGCCTTATCTCAATTGAGAAAAACTCGTATTCTCTCTTTATTCTTCTTCTTCATTCTTCCTTCTTCTTCTTTTTTATTATTCTCTTTCTTCGCTTCTTCTCTTCTTCGCTTGCGAGAGTTTTATGAGTTGAGAGTGAGAGTTGTTTGATAAAAATCGATGGGTGTTGCTGTGTAGATGATGAGAGAGACGTTGTTGTCGTGAATCTTTAATAAGAGGTGAGGGATTAAATATAATTTGAAGTTAGGATTTCTGGTTAGGGTTTGTGTAGAATTAAGAGGTGAATTGGGTTGCCGTTAGATGAAGAACAACAGGTTTGTAGTTTAATCAGAGATTTAAAGTTGATTTAGTTGAGTACCATCGAAGAGATTTATATTAGGGTTTGGAAGAAATTCAGAAGAGGAATTAAAAGATGAAATTATGCTCAAGAGGAACGTTTGAAGACAGGTATTGTGTCAATTGGAGGAGGAGGTAGAATTTTAAATGAAATCAAATTTCCGGGTGATGAATAGAGAAATCAGTAAGTTGGGGCTTGAGTAGAGATTTCTTATGAACCTCAAACGGTGGAATTGGAACAACAGATGTGGGTATGTTGCTGTCGATGAATAAGAGATGACCTTTGTGAAGAAAAGATGTTCTAAAGAAGAAACAGAAGAAGGTAATTTAGGGTTTATTTATCTTCGTTTGTTTTATGAGAATTAGAGTTTAAATATGTGAATCTTGGATGGGTTTTATCCGATTTGAAGTAGAGTTGTTTCCAAGGTAGTTTTAATTGAAGTTTAAATGTGAATAAATGGAACTGTTGTGTTTGTGGTGTTGGTGGTTTTGTTTGATAAACTGGTATGGAGATATGTAGTTGTAAAGATGGTGTATTGCTAATTGTCTGTGTTGAATTGAGCTGGAGTTAGTGGTATTCAAGTGAATTGAATTACAATAGTTCATGTGGTGACTTTTCATAATTGAGTTAGACGATTAGGGTATGTGAAAAAGATGAAATCGTTTAACCGTTGATGATGTATTGAGATGCAATTGAAGTTAACTGGTATGTGGCTAAGTTTGGCATACATGACTACTTGAGTTGAAATACTAGGTGACCTGATTTTTAGATGTCTTGAAGATGTGTTAGGGGTGGTAGTGAAGTCTAGTGGTGTTGTTGTTGGAGTGCTTGAATTGGATTTCTTGTGGTGATGGTGTTATATTGAATTGCAAGTAAGAATGGGCTTGTACGGATGTGTAATTACAGGTCAAATGAAGTTGGGAGTTGAACTGTGGAGTTCAGGTCTATATGGAATTGTATGTATGGTCTGGATAAAGATGCAGTGTAGTTGTAGCTCGGGTGATTGTCGATTTGGATATTGCAGTTAGTGCATTTGCAGGTAAGCTTAGTTTGTAATTCCAAATGATGTCAGTTTGGTTTGATTATACTTTTGTAATGATAAGATTAGTTTGGCAGAATTGGGAAGGTGTAGTTGAAGAAGTTATATGTATAATAATTAGATTTGTGATCCATTAGAAACCAGGGCTGAAGCCTGTTAGTCATCCCGCCTCGGTCCTAGCTAACTTAGTGTATTTGAGTGAGTTAACACAGTGACTAGACCCGACTAGGCTTGACTCTGTGGACTTTGACCGATTCGACTCAGTGACCTAACCGGTTGGACTTTGTCCTTGATTCGTACTTGACCTTTGCCCGACGTTTACCGTTAGTTGACTCCTTGGACCTTATGACTGTTAGTTGAACTATGCCATTAGATAGTGGGCTTGTTTAGTGAATCTTGGGCTTAGGATTAGTTATCCTAAATTGATGTTTGGACCCCTTATGGTCCGAATTGGCCTTTGACTTCTTCTACAAGGTTGTAGATATTCATAAGACTTGACTAATGGACTTTGAAACCAACCTAATTCAATAAGTAAACCTTAGATGAAATCGTATGATTCTTGTATGAGACATTTTGGTTTGATTCTTAGAGTTCTTGTGTGATTAACAGTTAGTTATTAACAACGATCGTTTAACAGATGAACCAGTGGATCGTGGATCTCGAGGTAGGCGTGGCTTGTCATCAAAAGAGGTGGGAATTTATATTTAACTCTTGTGTGATTATTGTTGTTTTCTATTATAAAAATTTATGTTTAACAAATTCATGCATTGCCTGGTTGTGTATTCCATGCATTGTTTTGTTTTGAATTCCGAAAGTATTGTTGATTCTTTTAATCTTTCCATTGCTTGGAAAGGAATTGTAATGCTTTGTTTGTCTTTATGAATTGTTTGGGAAATAAGAATTTTCATTTGTATGTTTGGAAATGAGAATTTCCATCTGTGGTATGTAGGATACTGCTCCTTCATTTATATCTACTTACTTTCGAGCTTTTATGCGTAATAGGTGTGTAAGGAATTGGTCGACACTAATATTAACTAATAGGTGTGTAAGGAATCGTTCGACACTCAATATATACATTGTTTGAAGAATGAGTTAGTTCCATATACATGATTGTTTACCTCTGTGAAATTGGTTATGTAATTTGTGTTTTAGTGTTTTGGGAAAACATGAATTGTTTTCAAATCATTCCAATGATTACTTGAAAGTTAAATGTTATTTCTACTAGGCACCCCTTTTAGGGATGATGTGCTCACCCATTCCCACTTTCGCCAGAGATGATCGAGTTGCACAGCGGAAGCTTCAAGGGGTTGAGTCCGTTAGTTGGTTAACTTCGGGTTTGTTTATTATCTTGTATATTTTATTTGTAAACCAAATGACTATTATATATGTATCATTTGAGAGGAGTTCTTGTATATATATATATATATTTGAGCGGGGCTAGTTTTTGGGTTAAGTTTTGTAGTTGTTTTCATAATTGAATGCTTTATTATATGATTTAGATCCTTAGTGCCTCTTCATTTAGTTAATCTATTGGATTAGTCACCTTGCTTTAGCTTTGGAGGCGCTACACTACGTACCCTAGTGGGATCAAGCCACCGTAGTTCACGCTCAGTTGAGAATAAGCATCATCGTTGAAACCAATATATAAGTGATAAGTATCTTTTGGATTTGAACCTTCACTTAGTATAAGAAATTCAAAGCCTTATCGAGGTTCAAATTGGTGAAACTAGTCTTGAACCAAGTACCCCTAGTGATAAAACCGGAATCTCCACATATTGATTTTAGAAGATAGTGTGTTATGTAGCTAGCACGCTAATGACCATGTGCTTAAATCTGGATTCATGAGTCTTCTTTAGAGAACGGTCTTTCTTCTCTTAGGAAACGACCTGATTTCCATACTCATATAGGTAAGTCTCGAAGGTGTTTGCGAGACACCTTGTGATAAAAGTTATACATATCAAGGATTTTCATCCATCCTGTTTTCTTGCAGAACCTGCACTAATAAGAAAATAGGAAGTTTTAATTTTAGTGCACCATAATCACTTCCATAACTTGTTGGTACCACATTGAACTTTGTTTATCCTTTCCAAAACATAGGTTGGGTTTCGCTATGGGTGATCAAACTTCATTCTCAGACCTTAGTCCCATTTCCGTACACTTTATTGAAACCACTGCCTTTGGAAGACTTTTCGTAAATGGGTCTGCCAAGTTCTTACTTTTTTCAATATAGTTCATAACAACTACTCTTCTCTTCAGTAATTGTATTACTATTTGATGTCTAAGACTTGCATGTCTAGACTTTACATTATAAGTCTTGTTAGAGACATTATAGATAGTAGCTTGATTATCATAATTAATCAAGACTCATTGAGATGGTCGATGTGACTCAATAATGTTGTAGAAAGTGGTAGTAAGGTTGTCGTTCACTCGGACTTGATGAAATCGATCTTAGGATTTAATAAAGAAAATAATAAAAATACAGAATATATACAATTTATGTCACAAGACGGAGAGAGTTACTGGGATTCAGGATTCCGCCAAACTCATAACAAAAGGTTCAAATATTAATTCTTTTTAACAATTATAGCTCAACAAATAAAAACATGGACTCTTATTTTTGCCAAAGTTGATTCTCAAAATATTAGTTATAAATCGTAAGCATGGGACATCAAACATTTAAGTAAGCATGACCCATCTAATAAAATAATAACTAATTTAATCAAATCATAATTCAATTTTTAATCAGTGCAAAAGTCATGAAAAGAATTAATTAAAATTACCCATGTATGAAGTTCGTCTTCCTCCGTCGTCCCAGTGATGGGTTCTAGCTCATCATGTTGGAAACGCGCTCAAAATTCATTATTATTGCTCAAAAATGGTTTACAAATGATGCACAAAAAGAGAAACGATGAAAATCGGGTTTGCAACAGTTATAGTTGTTGCAAACTCTGTTACAGACTACGATAGATATGAAGCGCTCACATTACGACAACTGCGACCCGCGTTTCGCTAGTCCTTTTTCACCGTTGAAAAACGACCGTCTTTGAGGGTCTGTTCTTCACGTTCTTCACAGATGCAGCAGCAGAACTCGATTCTCTCAAACTTGATTTTCCGCTCTTGTAGCGTATCAAATCCTCCCAAAATCTCCGTAATCCTTCCCCGAGTCCCACCCAACCTTTATACTCGATAAACGGCAAAATATCACATTATAATTGCGTATAATCCTCCCATCACTCTACATGTTGAAGAAAATATATTTTCTTTCCATTTTTGTTTCTCGCACGCGCCGCCAGCCGAAATATATCCTTGTTTATCTCTTACACGCTCCCGGTGGTTGATCGAGCCAATAATCAAGCACATAACACGTCTCAAAAAACTTCAAAATATCTGCACTCTGAACGTGTAAGTTTGCTCCGTATTCTTCTCGCGGCAATTCTAGCCCAACCGGATCGAAACCAACTCCTATATCATCCCCTGTCTAGCCCATATTAGAGTACCCAAACAATTCCATCCCTTTAGTCTCCTTTAATCGCTCCAAAATCCAAACCCTAAAACCGCTGGGTGAAACCATGAGTTCCCGCCAAAACCGAATTTTGAAATGGAGAAGATGAAGTCCCCTATCCCTGTTCGGGGTGCGACATGTGTGCCTCCTTGGGGGTGCCCTTAGAAAATGGGTTACCCTTATCCAAAGACGAGAGTCCGAATATCAAATGTCCTCCGGGGGTGTTCCGCGCAACTTTTCGAGCCGATTTTTCCAAAAAAATATTTATTTCCAAAAATACCTAAAAATGCATAAAAACACAATATTAGTACAAAAATCGAGTTCCAACAATACCAGCACTGAGGACAATTCAGACACAAAAAATGTGTCTATCAAATACCCCCAAACTTATTGTTTGCTAGTCCTCGAGCAAATTTAAAATAAAAATCATTTGAACCCCTAGGTGGCCCTAGTGGTGAGTGTTGTCTCCGGGAGGGTTTACTAGAGGTGTACCCACAAAACCTTTACCGCACTCCTAGCTATCTACGCACAAAACCTTGGAAGGCACTAAAGAATCTCCTTGGTTGGCGTATTTATTGACTACAGGAGGAAGTACCGATGCGAAATTCCAATTGTTGTACACGAGTTTGCACTCAAGCATACTAAAATTCATATATAAGTCACGTAGCTCTACTCGAGCAATAGTCGCACTATGGACATCAATACCCGTGAGTCAAAACTAATCATATGGATAGATCAAGAAGATGGATATAGAGAAAAACATAGATGGTTTTGATGTTTACTAGTGAACGGTGTTTCCCATATCTGTCAAGGCCTCCGCCAAAATGAACCTATCCTAATGGACCGAGATATTAGTCCGACTAATATCAACACACCGGCATATACAAGGGAACCAATTGGTCGATAATCCTAACTCTAGGTCAACACAATCGGCATATACAAGGGTTCCCAGTGGTCGACTTTATTGAATTTATTAGGTTGGTCTCGATGGTCCTGTCTCAATTTTTTTTTTTTTTTTTTTTTTTTTTTTTTTTTTTACAATTTTTTTTTTTTTTTTTTTTTTTTGTATCTCAATCACTCTAATTCACCCTAGCATTGGTAACAACTTGATTCGTGGGCCCCACCTAATCACTTAGAGAAACATAGTTTAAAAAGAACAAAACAAAATAAAAATAAGTGAAAAGGACTCAACGAGATATGGTGAAACTATCATGTTATTTCTAACACCGAGCCCGTGCTTTTATGAATAGACTCTTTAGATGTTGCCATCTAATCGATTGGTTCCTCAACTCCTACAACCAAAATGCTTCCATCCACTTAGATTGGTTAGTGCCATCCTTAATAAGCATAAATTTCTAGACTGGAGTTTAATTATCGCAACTAAAAAGTTTCTCCCATATCCCCAAACTTAAATCTAACATTGTCCTCAATGTTCTAAAGATAAAATTAAAAGCATGAACAAGGAGAAAACCGTTACCATTTGAAGTAAAAGAGTTAAGGAAAGATATTACCGTGTTGCAAGAGCATGGGTTACCTCCCAATAAGTGCTAAGTTTAAAGTCTTCACTTTATACATTGGAAAG
This sequence comes from Papaver armeniacum, assembly GCA_023531295.1. Classification (NCBI taxonomy): domain Eukaryota; kingdom Viridiplantae; phylum Streptophyta; class Magnoliopsida; order Ranunculales; family Papaveraceae; genus Papaver; species Papaver armeniacum. The sequence goes on from JAJJWW010000646.1 coordinate 52,644, forward strand.
GGTTAGTCACCCTCGAAGAATCATATAGCAAGAACTTGAATAATATGGGTCATCCGGATCAAAAAGTGCTAACCACAAGAAGAGGAGACTGCAACAGACCAGAAGATATCCAATACACCCTTATCTATCTTTTTGTTTAAGACAACTACATCTAGTTGTGGTTCGGGTTCGTGCTTTATAAAAGGGTCTAGATAACATATTTTCATGGGTTGCGTTTCCCTCATGAGTTAGATCCAATGTTTAGGTTCTAGAGTCCGGAAAAACTCAAATAAAAACTTAGAAGCACATAATAATAACCTGAATAATTGAGGATCCTCTAAGTCAATCGTTTTGACTTACACAACTGACCACAATAAGATTGGTGGTCTTCTTACAAATGTGTAAACCCTAATATCCTAAAGTAATTAGGTTTAGTCTCAAAACTTAATAATTGACACATCCTGAAACTTATACGTTCCCACAATTGGAAGGAAGGTTTTTGGTGGGAAAACAAAGTCAATCGTGGTATCATAGCCTGGTTAACCACATCAACCAGAGGATGGGTTTCTAACAATCGAAATTCTTTATGGACACAACTAGGTTCAGGAAAAGTGTATGAAGATAATCTTTTAAAATGGTTGAGGCACATATGTCAAGTCCCAAGTTAGGGACCTTTCTAAGAGTTAAGGTACATGGAGAATGATAATCACCCCCAAACTTAGAGTTTTCTGGTCTCTAGAAAGACTAGTCATAACTTCCCTAATTTCAAGGTCATCTAATTTAAAAATGGTCAATTGATTCTTCTAAGTCAGGTACATCCTCACTCATCTCTACGAGTTCATTTAGTTTTTCTAAGTCTATTGTTTCTAAATCGCTAGACTCAAAATATACTCGTTCCTCTAAACCATCCTTGGCTTCGTATTCAAAAGGAAATACTACATCATCTAAAACGGGGGTATCTCTAGTCAAATCCTCATCCTTTGAATAGGTGAATAATTATTAAAATTATTTGGATTTGAACCAGAAATAATATTATCGTTATAAAGCCTCAATTGGGGTAACAATTTCCCGATCACTATGCCTATTTATTTCAAATTCATCATCAACACTATCCTCATCATAATCATCATTATAATAATATGAAAATGGTTGAACCTCATCTAGACAAGTAGTGTTACCAATTTTATCCTCATCATCTTGATTATGTAAATAATTATCCTCATTTTGTGGGTACTATTGGAAACACTAATATTATCTCGTTAGTTCCGTTAAGGCCTCTAAAAGCTTTAATCGACTCATATGACTTCATTATGGTATCGTGACTCGACTCACATGACTTCCTTAATGTATCGTGACTCGACTCACATGACTTCCTTAATGTATCTAGGAAAGAAATTTCACTCGTTGCATTGCTTTCGTCCATAACTAAGTTATTCATTTCTCGCGAACTTACGTGTCGGTCTCCCCTAACTTACGTGTTGACTCTATTAGAGAGGAATTTTGCTCGCACGACCGGGTGGCGTGTGGATAGTAATTGGGATCACCATGGTATGACCCATAACCTTCAAAAGTTTGGCGTTCCTAACCACTATTCACACTATGGTCATAAAAAGAGTGATGTCCAAATTGTTTAGTTGGATATTCATATTCATTGTGATGGCTATTGTAATACCAGTTTTGACATCCTAACTGCAAGGGAATTCTACACAAGCACAAACAAGGCTGACTCGACCACAACAAACCTACCGATTTCTAGCAAACAAAAAGCATGATGGCTCCACTTAGATTGTTTTCAGACCATTTCTAATCCTTCGAAAAGGGAATTCACATAACCGAGCAAACCCTCCGGAATCAATCCGAGTTTAAGTAAGTTGAATAGAGGCGAGGAAGTGCATGTGGAGCTTTGATACCCAAGGCCTCACCGCATTACAAGGCGCGCAGTCACGCATTCCACTTGGCAGTAAAACCATCATGAACTTCAAGTATGCTCAAAGAGTAACCAATATTTTTCGAACGACTTTCCTATTAAACTCGTTACCCTATCGGTCTCGTTCTAGTCAAAATTTTAGGCTTAGGTTCGTGTTTGGTTTCGTTTTCCTAAGGCGGGCAAGAAGAGAACGGTGATGAAATCCGAACTCTTATCTTGTATGGCCAGTCCTGCCCTTTACTAGAAATTAAAGCAGCCGTATTCAAGACCTCAACATATATTCACACGAAATCATCCGCAAACCCGCCGATGTGGGATTCGCGGGTGTTTAGAATTTTACCTCCCGTTCCGCACGGGGATGAACCGTTGAAGTCGACTCGGGCCACGACTCCTATGTCGTGTACTTCTAACTCGAGGGGCCGAGACGATATCGTAATCGTCGTCCTTCCCCTCGTGCGTTTTATATTTAAATAACCCTTCCTTAGGGTTTAAAAAAAATGTCCAAAAGTCCAAAAATAAATTCCAAAATTAAGAAGTCCAAAAAAAAAAAAAAAAAAAAAAAAAAAAAAATTACAAAAAAAATTACCTAATTACGTTTCTAAAAATAAATAAAAAAAATTAATTACACTATATACAAAATTTTCTTTTTCTTACTCCTTTGGATTTTCTCTTCTTTCTTTGGCTTCGCTTTACTTTTCAAAACTTTTTCTTTCTCATAAGCTTCGCACCAAATCAAAGCAAATAGAAAATACCAAAAAGGCGTAAAAAAGAACAAAAAAAAATAAAAAAATAAAAAACCTAAAAACAAATCTATACACAAGTCCGTTGCTCGGCAGCGCCAAAAAATTGATGTGACTCAATAATGTTGTAGAAAGTGGTAGTAAGGTTGTCGTTCACCGGACTTGATGAAATCGATCTTAGGATTTAATAAAGAAAAAAATAATAAAAATACAAAATATATACAATTTATGTCACAAGAAGGAGAGAGTTCTTGGGATCTGTGGATTCCGCCAAACTCATAACAAAAGGTTCAAATATTAATTCTTTTAACAATTATAGCTCAACAAATAAAAACATGGACTCTTATTTTTGCCAAAGTTGATTCTCAAAATATTAGTTATAAATCGTAAGCATGGGACATCAAACATTTAAGCAAGCATGACCCATCTAATAAAATAATAACTAATTTAATCAAATCATAATTCAATTCTTTTTATTCAAGTGCAAAAGTCATGAAAAGAATTCATTAAAATTACCCATGTATGAAGTTCGTCTTCCTCCGTCGTCCCAAAGTGATGGGTTCTAGCTCATCATGTTGGAAACGCGCTCAAAATTCATTATTATTGCTCAAAAAATGGTTTACAAATGATGCACAAAAAGAGAAACGATGAAAATCGGGTTTGCAACAGCTTATAGTTGTTGCAAACTACATTAAGACTACGATAGATATGAAGTGCTACTGTTACGACAATGCGACCGCGTTCGCTAGTCCTTTTCTCGTTGAAAAACGACCTGTCTTTGAGGGTCTGTTCTTCACGTTCTTCACAGATGCAGCAGCAGAACTCGATTCTCTGAAACTTGATTTTCCGGCTCTTGTAGCGTACCAAATCCTCCCAAACTCTCCGTAATCCTTCCCTGAGTCCCAGCCAACCTTTTTATACTCGACAAGGGACAAAATATCACATTATAATTGCGTATAATCCTCCCACACTCCTGGGCAGTTGAAGAAAATATATTTTCTTTCCATTTTTTTTCCCGCACGCGTCACAGCCTGAAATATATCCTTGTTTATCTCTTACACGCTCCTCGGTGGTTGCTCGAGCCAATAATCAAGCACATAACACGTTCAAAAACTTCAAACCCAAGGCATCCCATGTAAGTGTAAGTTTGCTCTGTTTGCTTCTGTGACAATTCTAGCCCAACCGGATCAAAAACCAACTCCTATATCATCCCCGTCTAGCCCATATTAGAGTACCCAAACAATTCCGCCCTTTAGTCTCCTTTAATCGCCTCAAAATCCAAACCCTAAAACCGCCGGTGAGTTTGCATGAGTTCCCGCCAAAACCGAATTTTGAAATGGAGAAGATGAAGTCCCCTATCCTGTTCTGGGGTGCGAATAGCAGCCTCCTTGGGGGTGCCCCTTAGCAAATGGGTTACCCCTTATCCAAAGACGAGAGTCCGAATATCAAATGTCCTCCGGGGTGTCTCGCGCAACTTTTCGAGCCGATTTTTCCAAAAAATATTTATTTCCAAAATACCTAAAAATGCATAAAAACACAATATTAGTACAAAAATCGAGTATCAACAATACCAAAGACCGAGGACAATTCGGACACAAAAATGTGTCTATCAATGGCTTCTTCCAAAATGGGATTTCAACAAGTAAGTTCCTAAGCCATTTTGCATCCTTACATGCATCAGTTAACGCTATCAATTTTGAAAACATCGTTGAGTAATAAATAAAAGTATGCTTCTTGGAACTCCAAGACACAACAAAACCTCCTAATGTAAATATCCATCCACCACTCGACTTGGAATTGGATTCTACATTATTCCAGTAGCATCACCGTATCCTTCTAATACAATGATAGCCTTGATAATGCAAACCATAATCAATGATTCCTTTCAAGTAATCCAACACTCTTGAAACCGTTTTACCGTTGTTCATCTCCCGGGTTACTTGAGAAACGACATAGCAATCCCACAAGATGAGCTATGTTGGTCTTGTGCAATGCATAGCATACATAAGACTCCCAATAATACTAAAATACTCAAGTGGTGCATGAGTACGCCCAGTATTCTTCATTAACTTTATAGTAGGTTCTAAAGAAGTAGGGAATGGTTTGTCATCAAAATGACCATACTTCTTGAAAATTTCTCAATGTAATGAGACAGGGTTAAAACCAACTCATCAATTTTGACCAAGATCTCCCCTAAGTCCTTTATATCAAAGTTAGAGTTAAGAAACTTATTTGTTTCTTCCACACGACATATGTCGATCCAAAAATAAGCATATCATCAACATACAAATAGAGAATCACACATCCGTAACTATCATGCTTACTATAGATACATTTATCAAACATCATTCACAAAAAAATCATGTTACAAAGTTACTTTGTCAAACTTCTCATGCCATTGCATGGTAGCTTTTTTCAAGCCATAAAGAGATTTCACCAACTTGCAAACCTTCTTTTCTTGGCCTGGAAATATGAAACCTTTGGGTTGTTCCATATATCTCTTCTTCTAAATTACCATTTATAAAGGAGGTTTTGACATCCATTTGATGTATAATTAACTTGTGTGTAGAAGCAAGTGCAATTAAACAACGAATAGATGAGATGCAAGCAACATGAGCATATGTATCAAAATAATCAGTTTCATGTCGTTGTTTATAACCCTTAGCAACTAGCCTGGCCTTGAACTTATCAATGGAATCGTCTGCATTCATTTTTATCTTGAATACCCATTTACATCCTATGGGCTTGACGTCAGGAGGTAAATCACAATATATCCAAGTACCATTAGAAAAAAGTGAATGCTTTTTTATCATTGATAGACTCTTTCCGTAAATTAGCATCTCTCGGGAACTCATTGCCTCAAAGATAAGTTTTAGGGTCATCATTAACATGCATTACATATCTAGTCATACTAAGAATTTCATTCTTACTATACCTTCTACAAGATATTCTACCCATTCTGGACCAAAGCTTGTCGCTTTTCTTGCTCTCTTACTTCTTCTAGGTTCGATATCTTCTACAATTTCAGAAGTATCTTCTATGTCTCGAGTAGGATCATAATGTTCATCATTGTTATTAGTCTCTACAGATTCTAGACTAGGTAACAATGGGTTTTCTATGAGTTGCATTTGAGAACTATTCCTATTCAAGTTCTCAAAAATTCCACATTTGCGATTCTATAATCTCAAAACTGTCAAGGATTAAAAATCAAGTACATAATGTTAAGTGAATAACCTACAAAAGCACATTTATAAGCCCTATTCCCTAATTTAGGTCTTTTAGGATCAGTGGTTCCTAACATATGCTAAAGCAACCCCAAACCTTAAGTCTTATCAAATTTGATTTTCGTTTAAACCACAATTCATAAGGAGAAATATTGTTGTTTTTCAAAAGGAACTCTATTCAAAATACAAAGACATGCAGATAACCTAGCTCCACCCCACAAATAATTTGGCAAATTAGAACTAATAAGCATAGCATTAACCATCTCAACCAAAGTTCCATTTTTCCTCTCATCCATACCATTTTCTTGAGGTGTATAAGGTGCAGTAAATTGATGAATTAAACCATGCTCTTGACAAAAGAATTTAAATTCATTAGGAAAATTAATACTCACCACCACGATCAGAACGTAAAATCTTAATTTTCCGTCCTAATTGTGTCTCTACTTCTGTTTTGTATATTTTAAACATGTCAAAGACATCATCCTTAGATTTCATCAAGTATGTATAAGCATACCTAATACAGTCATCAATAAAAGTGACATAGTATTTGTTTCCACCACAAGTCATATGATTCTTAAGATCACCAACATCACTATGTACTAATTTAAGCAAGGAAGAATTTCTCACTACTGCATTTAAAAGATATTCCATGTATTTTTTGCTTGCACATGCATTTCACATTTAGAAACATTATCAAAATTGCAATCAGAGATCAACCCTAATCTTATCATGTTTCTAAGAAAACCATAATTCACATGTCCTAATCTACCATCCATAAATTAACAGAGTCAACAAAAGATAAGCACAACCATTATTTATTAAATTAAGATTAATCATTCTTTACAAAGGATAACCCTGTCCAACAAACATTCCTTTCTTGGACAATACAAACTTATCACCCGCATAGGTCGCCTTGAATCCATTCTTCATAACAAGGTCGCCGAAACAAGGTTTTTCACAATGTCGTGACATGTAATACATTAGCAAGAGTAACAATCTTTCCTAAGTAAACGAGTTCAACAAAGGTTTTTGCCATTACTTTGCCGCGACGTTGATCCAACTTCATTTCCTTCTCCAAGAATCGGTTCATATGTCTTGTAAATATCTCTATCCTTACGTATATGGATGGTTGATCCACTATCGCACCACTATCCACCACTATTTTCAAGAACAAAATTGGCGCTTGCAATGCAATAACAAGTTTGTCATCGACCATATTTTCCTCCTTTTTCTGTCCTTGTTGTTTCTTTTTGAGACGACAATCATGAGCAAAATGGCCGGGTTTATCACAGAATTAGCGATATCCCTTCTTCTTATTCTTCTTGTTGGAATGTTGCTTCTTAAACCGGGTATCATTATTAGGTTTCAAGGAATTCTGTGTATTAGATTCTTCTACACTATTAACCTTACAATGGATTTCAGTTTGTTGACTATCCTTAATTTCTCGTTTACGAGAGTCTTCCTCTATACGAAGATGACGCTGTAAACCTTCTAAGTCATAGTCAGTCTCAGCATGCTTAAGTTTCTTCTTATAACCATTACAAGAAGGGGGAAGACGAGAAATAATAACCCCAACAACAAAGGCAGAAGCAAGTTCTATTCCAGCATCCTTAAGATGATTAACAATGAGTAAAAGTTCACTAACCTGGGAAATAATTAACTTACTGTCAACCATTTTAAAATCCATGAAGTTGCAAATCAGGAATTTAATGTTGCTTGCTTCAGAAATCTTGTATTTGTTGTCAAGCGTAGTCCATAATTTCTTTTGAAGACGAAATACTTCGATGGACATTGTAAACACCGGGTTCCGTGGCATTCAAAATATGACCATGGACACAAAATCATCTTCTTGACTTTTCTTTCTTATGGCCTTCAAATCATCAGTGTCTTTTTCTGATGGTGCATGAATTTCATCCAAACCGTCTTCAAGTATGTACCACAACTTGATGGTGATCAGAAAAACTTTCGCAGTCTCTTGCCAATGAGTAAAGTTATCACCGTCAAAACGTTCCAATTGAGTTAGGGTTTGGTTCATCACTTGCAGAGATTGAGCAAAGAACATTTGAATTTGAAGATTCACCCTTCATTATCGAAAGTTATTATCTAAAATTGTTGGAAAATTGGGTTAAAAACTAGAGGATGAAAACTAAATAGAACAATGGTGTACCCTTGACTTCAAGGCTCTTTCGATTGTTTTAGACAATAATTCGACCTTTCCCAATTAACTTGGCGAGTATAACAGGTCTCTCGAATTATGTCTTCAGGATTCAATGAAGCCCTAACACCGTAATCGAATTCAAGGATTGTACTTCCATGACCCGTCCAAGAATCACATTGTTTAGGGTTATGATGATGTTATTAGAGAAGAATAAAATAGATTCAATTGATGTCTTGGAACGGGAGAACATCTTCGCTACTTATAGTGATATTCATGCCTTTTGGTAATGTCGTTTCATCACCAACAGACGCTTCCAAAAGCCATTAATGGTGGCTTATGGGAAGAGACGCGTCTGTTCAAGTTTGAATGAAAACTTCTAGGCTTTCTAAAGTAAAACCAGAAAAATTCCACGAGACGCTGTCTCGACTTCGCTAGGGGGCAATGCCCCCTAGACCCTCCGATTTTGACGGGTCAGTCGAGCACCAAAACTCGCGTAGCGGCTAACCTTGAAAATATCCAACATATTTGAGAGTAATTATTAAGCTTTAAGCAGAACATTTAAAGAGGAAATGCAAAAACATTTGTTAGGAATATCTCCATACACTTGTTGATGGAAATCACTTTTCTTGAAGAGAAGTTGTGAAATCATCCATTCTTCTCCATTGTTGAATGAGAATTGCACAGTTCCTCCAACAAAGAATGTCTTTGAATGAGTAATAACTTGGTTCGCGGCTTCTTCACTTCCAAGTCCCAGCTTTAGTTCCTTTTTTGCAACTTCCAAATTTTTGTCTAATTTCTTTGCCCATTCCTCTCTACAAAAATCACAAATATTTTATAAAGTTCATTAAAAAAAAAAAAAAAAAAACTCGATGAATAAAGTCTTACTGCGAACGAGCCATATGCATTCCATTCAACAGCCAATGGTCAACAACTGAGACATCATCCTGCAAATAACACCAACTATAATCAGCAACTTCTACATTTTTAATGGTGTTGATTAATGTGTGAATGATTTTTAAGTAAATTTCACCTGAAAATATAGAAGAGCGGTCGCGGACAATATTGTCACACTCCCTTTCGGAAGAACGTAACTAGTATACCAATCATCCTCATCGAGCGCCTGGCCAAAATCCAATGGTATTGAAAATGAAAAGTTTTAAGAGACTTTTTTTCCTTGATACGGCAAAATTGCACCCAACTCCTGAGAGCAAACCCAGACAGGAACTGGCCCCAATAGCAAGAATAATTTGAGTTATAAGATTATATTCTAACCTCAAAATGATGATTGAATGCTGTGTGGCAAAGATGTTCCACAAAAAGAAAGCTATCTTCATCTTTCATCCAATTTGATATTTTCTTCATAAACAGTTGAATGTTTTTCATGTGCTACAAGTAGATCACAGAGATTATTTAAGATCGGTATCAATGTATCAATATTCGATTACGAATTGCAATTATAATTTATGCGTACAACAGGTACAAGTCTTATTTATAAAATACCTTGATGGCTTCGATAACTAGTATTCGATCAAATTTCGTCTCAGTTACGAAGTCAAATTTAGTAACATCAGCTAATATAACGTCCACATTCGATAGCTTAAGCTTCCTAAACATTAGAGACACATCGTCAAAAATATTAGTAAGGACTAATTGTTTCGAAAATGGCTTAATTAATTGTGTAGTGTGTATTCTACTTACTCTATTTGCGACAGAATGTAATTTCTTTTTGTGCAGTGGAATTAGTAATTCCAGTAACATGACAATTCTTATATTTCTGAGCAATATGAAGAACTAAACCTCCTTGACCACAACCAATATCAAGTACGGTTTGCCCGTCTTCAATATTCGCTCGCTCGCAGTTCAACTCGTATGCAGCTATCTCTGCTTCGTCTAGCGTCATGGATTCGTCTTCAAAATAACAAGCACTGCAACAAAAAGAATAATCCCAGATGACTTTACTTCCTCAACATTTTTCAACTATTATTTATTCGTACACTCTTTATACACTTATCTTGGTAGGCCTCCCACCCAATGAAACTCAGCCATCTAAATGTTGTTTTTGCAACTGAAATTAGAAACCAATCAAAAAGATTGAAGTTTTGAATGACCTTTGTTTGAGGGTGTTCCCAAGAGCAGCTTCAAGAAAGGCTGTAGGCAGTTCACTATTCATAGTCTCTAAATCTCCGGACATCTCCATCTCTTTTAAGGCTACAAAAACAAAAACATGACCAATTAGTATTATATATGATGCATATTTTGATGCACAACGCAATAAAATGATGCCAATCTTAGACGGCATGCAAGAGATGAATACACTTTATGAAGTCGATATTGGAAGTAAGTTGGTCTTGAAGTGTGGGTTTATAACCCCATTGAAGAATCTTTTCAAATCGAATTTTAATGAGTTTTTTTAATTCTTCATCTCCAATTTCTCCCTTCACCAATCTCTCCAATATCTTTCCCCCATTTTCCCCCATTTCAAACAAGATGAGCTCAAAAATGAGAAGAGATAGAGGTGTGAGGATACTGATGATAAGTGATAACCGTGCTATAATATAAAATAATAAAATATTCAAAATCTTTTGTTTGATTTTTCTTTGCAAAAAATCATGGCCACACATAGCCAGCGGCATCATGATAATGACAAAATTTTAATTTATTAGATGTTTTGTTCCCGATCTTCACTTTAGAGGGATGAAGCCTACAACTCTGAATTAACAACTGTGGAAATGGACCACACGTTCAGTTATTTTATATTGTGTGCATCTTTTAAGAGATTTTGAAGATTGGAAGTGCAGTTATGTGCCGTGACCCGTGAGAAACAATATTTGGGGCCAAAAAATCAAGCATCACGGTGTGACTAAAAGGAAACTCATTCAAATTGAACATGAAATTTCATCCTATGTACAGTAGTATTTCGTTCCGAAAATTAAAGACCATATCATTTACAAATGTTTTACATTTTACACTGGTTCTGGGTGCAAGACTAACCTATCCTCTTACATTTGTTCTTTCCAACGACATGTTTTCGGATACTGACATCCGGGTTGACTCAAGTACAAAATTAAATCACAATAAAATGTGTCGGAGTTGGATGTACGAGTGGAATCAAATCTCAAGTCCAACATCAAGAAAAACAGACTATCTGAAATATAGTTCCTGTCGGGTCAGACTCCAAATCAAATTTAGACTCATATACTATTTTTTTTTTTTTTTGATCTCGACTCTTCTATATCTCGACTTAAATCACGGACTCATCGAATTCGACTCAACGTATTTGTTATTTTGAGTCATATCTGACTCATCTAACTCAAAAATGAGAAAATTTTTGATGGGGCGTTCAAGGGGGGCATGGGGGACAAATCTTTTGTTGACACATTCTATCATATTAATGAATTGCGTTTCCAAAAATACAAAATAAGTGTATTTTTGGAGCGAAAACTTGTTTTATTAATTGGTGTTGGTATTTTTGGAAACAAAATTTATTAATATGTTGACACACGTCAACATATTATTTTTCCCCATACCCCTTCAAAAACGCCCACATCAAAAATTTTCTCCTCAAAAATATGTGAATCGGTGGCTTAGTCTCATTAGTTAAGAACATTTTATTCCTCGACTCAAACGGGTCTGAGTCAGGGGATGGGTGTGAAACAAATATCGAGTCAGATCTGACTCACATTCTATATATAAAAACAGAGTTTTTTCGAGCGTTGTGGTTAATCGTAGAGCCGGGTTGATTATGGCCACATGCCATTTTGTTTTATTTTGGAAATTCGTTTTTATTTTAGAAAACAAAATTTTTTTCGACTCTCCGATTCGGGATCCACCGAGTTTTTAGAAGGAAGTTTATTTGATGCGGATATTTTTTTTGGAAACAAATTTTTTTGTTACCAATAAAAAATTATCCCGAGAATAAAATATTAACAAAAATAATTAAATCATGCATTCACAGTTTCTTCCAAAAAATAAATTAATCATGCATCAATCACAAAATTAATCACGCAATCAATCGCATCATCATCGATCATAAGATTAATAAATTAAAAAAAAATGTTAAAAAAATGTCTAATGTCCAATGTCCTGTTACAATTCTTCGAATTTCCCTTTTCCTAATTACAACTTCGTTCTATCAATTAAAATCAATTTTTCTTTTGAAGCAAGTTATTCTTGATGATTACATTTCTGATGATGAGAAACTTAAAAAAATGATTAAATTGATCGCGGGTACTAACCTTTCGATCGGACGACGTGTCTTGTGAATAGCTTAATTCTTGATCCTGTTTGACAACAAAAAAAAAAATTACGCAATCGTTAGAATTTTAAACAGAAAAATGGGAGCAAATACTTTAGCATACAAAAAGGTGAGCAAACAAAAAAACGGGCTCATACAAAAAATCAAGCAATATTGTCGAACTAGCAAATATCATTTCCATGTTAGTTTTCTTAATTTTGTTTATACCATAATTAAACCAAAAGTTTGTAAATTTATGTTTTTTTTAAAGAATTTCTAAAACTACCAAATAAATAAAAAAATTAATTAAATAAGGATGGATTTTTAATTTTGTTATGTCTTGATATACCCAAGATTTTGTACACTAAAATGTTTCCGACCACTAATTATGATGATATGGAGATAATATAGGTGTCTAAATTTTATAGATTTTTATAACTATAAGGATTTTATTTCTTAAATTAAATATTCTTTTACATATTTTGCGGTTTTGTTTTTCTGGGAATTTGGTGCTCATGCTATCTATATAAAGTGCTCGAGCAAGGTCGGGGTCACGTTTTGGTTGTGAGTTTTTTTGGTTGTGAGTTTTTCCCTACTAGGGTTTTTTCTTCTTGCTTTTTTATTATTCATTGTTTGATTATCATTAATAATACTCCTCCGTCCTAAATTAAGAGTCCGCTTTGACTAAGTCAAGATATTAAGGAAATCCTATAAATTGTCATGACTAGCCCTTAACTAGCCTATTTAATGTTATATTATTACCAAAACTAAATTATTAGTGTTAAAATAAGTAGAATTTTATTAGGAATTTTATAACTATTCATAAATGTTTTTATTTAAAAAAGGAATGACAATTAATACAAAGATATTGAGTAAGTTTTTTCCATAAATATGGTGATATTATTTAAGATTTGGATATTAAAAATGATTTTATGATTATAAAAATAAAGGGTATATTTGATAGTTTAAGGGAAAAGTATGTCTATAAACAGAGCGGACAAGATAAAAATGGACATACCAAAGTAAAAATTAGGACAGTATAAAAACGGGCCCAGAGGAGTAATAGATATCGATATTTAAGACGATGTTTGGTCTTTGGTTTGTATTATTAATAATAATAGATATTTGTTTGGTTTTTGTTTTGTAGATGTGGTTGTGCTTCTCTTTTCTTAAGTGGCGTGGTGATAAACCAACATTCAATTATGCCGTGTAAAGATGAGGTAATGAGTTTGATATTTTGTTATGTAGTATTTGTGTTTTGAGTATTGTTATTAACAACTAATGAGGTCGTTGTTGTTGTGCTTGATGCAAAGTATATTGATTTGGTTGTTTCAACGCTGAGACGAGTTAAGTCCTCTTCATCCGTGGAAGTCATGATGCTTCAAGGTTTGCCCTGTGAACATCAAAACTTGGTAATCCAAGTATTTTTGGCAACTTTCTTAATTTACCAACGTATTTTACTCTTTGCTATATTCATTTTTAAGGATTAATTGTAGTATCGGTTCCGATTCTTTTGGTTTTCCAAGCATTTCAATAAATGAACTTACATTTTTGTTTTGTGTTTTGTTGGTACCAGTATTTTGAAACACGATTGGAAAATAGCTACGCGATTTTTTTCATTTTAAGGATTTGATTTTGTTAGTATGAATGGTGGTTTTGGTAAATTTGTTAATCCAGAAGCGGCAGAGTGTATGATCATACGCTTTTTGTTGGCAAAAGATATCTTTGATATTCAGTTAGGCCAATTCATTTTTGGGATTTTGAACTCATCTAACTTTTGAGTTTCTCTTTCAAGTCAGTGATGCTTCTCTTAATGACGTTCATTGACCGATTAACGTCGCATGCAGCAGTTTGTTGCTGGGAGTAGCATGATATGACGTCGCATGCAGCAGTTTGTTGCCGGGAGTAGCAGGATATGAAATTGGTCGAAATGAAAATAATGGTGGTGGTGTTCTTTATGCACCCATGGTTGCTGGTTTCAAAAGTAAAATGCACCCAGGCTACAGTGGGGATCGTCACTATATAAAAAAGAAAGCATAATATGTTTTAACCTATATATCTTTTGGATTAATATTTCAACCCGTAATCATTTAACTGAACGTTGATGGCTTAATTGTTCCCGTTTCTCCCGGTTTGTAATATCTTGGTATATTTAAACAACCTGACTTTTTTTCTTCTTATCTACAAAGTTTTGGTACTCTCTTATACAAAGTGTGCTTCATTAATCTTACCTGATTTTTAACTCGGGTAGTACATGAATGATAGGAAGGAGACAAAAAGAAGATGGATTTGAATCAACGACTCGATCAATTGTTCAATGATCGATGGAGAGCAATTAACTTTTTCTAAAAAAAAATGCTTTGTTTTTTTATATAATAGCAAGAAAAGAATTTTGGAGGTTTTTGTTGGCCACAATGTACGTAAATCGGTTTGCTCTACAACATAGTTGTTTGATTTTGGTTGTTTTTAGCTGCTACTTTGGTCTTTGGTCATGGTAGTATATGAATTTTTTTTCTTAAATTTTTTGTGGATTGACAACAGTAAATGTGAATATAATGATGGTTTCATGGGTATTCCATACAAACATTATGTTACCATGCATTTGTTTCTTATTTTTGCCATAATTATGCACTTTTTTATTTTTTTGTTTTCACATCATAATCGTAAATTCGTAATTCTTAAATATCAAGTTTCTTTGTGAAATGTTTATTGTAAATTTTTAAGTTTTTACTACGGCAAACCTAAGAAATGATATCAACGACAATTCGTATTTCTTTCCATCATTGAACAAGTTTTTCATAATTACATATCAATGTTGACAATGATAAACCGTAGAAAATATTTGAACAACAAACACTTTATAGCTGACTTGATTACTGCTTTCTATAAGTGTTGTTGTAGAGTCTATCATTTTCGTTCCTTCCAAATAAATCACCAAATGGAAAAAGGAAGTAAGCTCCAAATCCTCTTAATCCTATTTGAACTCTTTTTAATCTCCCATTTCCACAAAGTAAACTTATGCTTGGTGAGTGCACCCACGTTGTGTTTAGATGATGCAATACTAACTAACTCCTTCAATATATGATTACTGTCGGTCTCATAATGTGATAGAAACTGTCCTCTTGGTTTTGCTTATCAAACTTCCACAAATTAGATCTATTACTGAGGACAGGGCCATAAAGGGCTCTATGAAATCCTAACAACGTCATGGCATGCTTAATTATCTCTAAATTTAGCTATGTTAGGTTCTTTAACCATTGTTGTAGCTACCATATGTATGCCATGCTCCTTATCCATATCTCACTACCGACTATGGTACAAGACTTTCGTTGTTCACACATGTGTTTAGGGATCACAACGTGCTATTGCTCTCCATGTACACGTATTGTCTATACAACGTAGTAAAAATATGCAAAATTGCATTACCATAGCCATAGACTTTTCCATAACAATAAGAAGCGGACCGTGCATCGCACGGGTGATGGACTAGTTAAGAAAAAAATTGACTGACATCCGACTCGTGCCTAGTCAGATCATTTGGTGATGGAGATTATACAGTACAATGAAGAGAACACAAGCCGAATCAGACATGGCCAAGTTAAGCAGCGTTTCCCAGGCCCAAACTATTCTATTTTATGAAGGGGCTAAAATAGAAGTTTGGTACTATGGACGTCCTTAGTACAAACAATGACTGAAAACAAAAAGAAGAACCGTTGGGACCAGCCTTTTTTTAGGGGACCATTGTTTTATTTTTGTAAGATATTATAAGTAATTATAGGTCACCCCCTTATCTAGATATTTATGATAATACCTAAATTACCCTCCGATTATTTTTGGGTAATGATTAGTTAGTGTGATTAGTGAAATGATTTTGAATAAAGATTTGAGATTAAAAAATCATATTTTTAAAAAAGAAGTAAAATTATTGAGAGAGAAAAGTTAGAAGATGAAGAACACAAAAATGGAAAATAATTTTTTTTTTGAGTTCACTAATCTAGACTATTCAAGTGATGATTCAATTGATGATAGCTCATCTGAAACTTCATCTCCTTCCTCTCCTAGAGTATATGTCAATCTTCACAATGATCCGGATATGGATTATTTCTTAGATGGTGAATGTATTCTTCCCCAAAGCCAATATCAAGATGGTGAAAACGATGGATTTTACCAACCACAAACCTGAGGAAGACTATTTGGGTACCCGGTATACTCTAAACTTAGATAATGTTGGTTGAATTGGTCCAAATATTCAAAAAATGTGAATTTTTAGAGTAGATTTGGGCTAGTCTTGTTTACCTTGTGTGAAGAACATGTAACCGAACTCATCTCGACAAAGTGTAGTTCGGTTACTTTTTAAACACGCAGTTACCGAACTCTTCATTAATGGAGGTTTTTAGAAGTTCGGTTAACAGAGTAGTTACCGAACTCTATAAATAGGATTACAGTGTTATGTTCGGTTTGGCCGAAATGTAACTGAACTTTAGGGTCTAAGAGTTCGGTTAGTTCACAACCAATAACTAACCGAACTTACGTAAAATAATATTTCACATTAGTGTATAAAGTTCGGTTGGTTCGCAAACTTCATACCAACCCTTAATCTAACCGAACTTACGTACAATAAAATTTTGATTCAGTGTACGTAAAGTTCGGTTAGTTGTGAAGTTGGTTGTCAAACCGAACTCTGAGTTCGGTTTTCCAGGAAAAATTATCATATAACCGAACTTTAGGGTCCATAAGTTGGTTGGTTCGCAAACTTCATACCAACCCACTAACTAACCGAACTTACGTACAATAAAATTTTGATTTAGTGTATGTAAAGTTCGGTTATCCCGATAAAATTACCATTTAACCGAACTTTAGGGTCCAAGAGTTCGGTTAGTTCGCAAACTTCATACCAACCCACTACCTAACCTAACTTACATACAATAAAATTTCGATTTAGTGTACGTAAACTTCGGCTAGTTGTCAAATTGCTTGACAAACCGAACCTGAGTTCGGTTTTCCCGATAAAATTATCATGTAACCGAACTTTTTTCTGATTGCAATTAATGTGGTTCCATTTCTTGTAGATTGAATGTCAACCTATACCAATGGATAATCAACCTTCTAGGTTGGCATGCTGTTTGAAGATACATCTAATCACTATATCAATGATTTGGTTTTTGATGAAACTATTGATGCGAAGAATTGGGCTAGAGACCATGCCAAGAAAGCGATGTGCTTATTAGTTTTGAATGGAAAAGAAAGCCAAACTCGTTTTGAAATGGTTTGTGAGAGAAGTGGAGATCCCAATGTTAGTCACAAGAAGAAGGGTTATGTGTATAAAGGAAACACGACGAGGAAGAACACAAAGTGCTCAAAGAAAATTAAATGTCCGTTCAAGCTAGTATTTAGTAAGTGCAAAAAAAAAGAATGGATGGGTTCTATCTATGGATAAGGTGGTAGGTCATCATAACCACCCTCGTCCGGATGATCTTGAAGGACATGCAATGGCCGCAAGGCTCACTCCTCAAGAAATGGAGAAAATAGCTAAATTTAGGAGAATGGGAATTTCACCACTTAACATGCTTCGCTTACTAAAGGATGATAACAAGGATAATGTATCATCTTTGACGACCATTTACAATGCAATTGAGACAATTAAAAGGAATGAATGGAAGGATAGAAAAGTGATGCAACAATTATTTTTTTGCGCTAAAGAGAAAGGCTACGCGGTTCAAAAGAAGGTAGGTCCGGAAGATGAAATAACGCATCTCTTCATTGCGCATCCTAAGAGTGTTCAATTAGCTCAATCCTTCCATCAAGTTCTTATAATGGATTGCACTTACAAGACTAACAAATACGAGATGCCATTGTTGAACATTGTTGGTCGTACCTCGACGAAGTCACCGTTTACCGTTGCTTTTTGTTTTCTTGAAGATGAGCAAGAACCAAGTTACACTTGGGAGCTACAACAAGTGAAGGCCATATACCGAGATGATGATATCCCGTGGTTATAGTGACGGACAACGATGTAGCATTAATGAACGCAATAGATAGAGTCTTCCCATTAGCACATAATATGCTTTGTACGTTCCATATATGGTGTAATGTGATGAATAGGTGCAAGCCTCAAATTTGTCCACCAAAGAGGAAAGCATTTGAAGAGATTAGTAAGCTACCGGAAGATGAACAAGCGGATGCAAAAGAGGAATTCAATATACAATACACTATAAATCACGCTAAATGGGTTGCTTTCTCTGGTGAATGGGAGTCATTGACTTGGTATCTCACCGAAGAAGAGTATAATCTAAACTTGCGGCATTTATCGAACATTGGTCTAGCCCGAATATCCCAGAGGATATTGTAACGTATGTGGTTAAGCAATGGTTGGAACCGCACAAAGAGCGCTTCGTTTATGCATTTACCAACCACCATAAACACTTTGGGAATCAAGCGACAAGTTTGGTAGAATCGGCACACCACCGGTTGAAGAAAAATCTTTTTGGATGTGTCGATAATTTTGTGATTGTGTTTAACGCAATGGAGAATTACTTCAACCGCGAGATTTATAGAATTAAAGAGAAGTTTCAAAAAAGCCGCATCATGAAGTACAAAAAGATCGTAGACAAAGGTGGTAACATCAAGAATATGGACCTTCGGTTGTTCAAGGGACTCCATTATAATGTTTCACGTGCTTGCATTAAAAGGTTAATGGTAGAGGTGAATTTGATTGACATATGGGGAACCAAGCCGGACGAGGTGTGTGTTTGCAACATGATGAAGTTTATGGGACTCCCTTGTCGCCATATGATAGTTAAGTATGAACATGGCATAATCCCTCTAAGCGATATAGATCCATATTGGCAATAATTAAGTTTTGTCCCTCCTCCAAAAGGCGATGTCGGAGAAGAGTTTGGTGACAATGAGATGGGAAGAATCGTTATCGAGATGTACCGTAACATGAACAAACCGGAAAAGCAAATCTTTTGGGATGACATGCGGCCAATTGTTTATCCTCACACTTCGAGAATGTGCACGAACCAAAAAAAGGCAAGGGCAAAAGGTAGGCCAATCACCAAAGAAACGAAAAAACAAGTAAGAGAATATGCAAAGGTGTTGGCTAAGAGGAAAAGTGAAATGACCCCTTTTACTAGAGACCCTAGTGGGCATGAGCATACCGCGGCGAAGTATCAAGAAGATTCTAAGAAAAGGTCTAGGAATATTGTGGAAAAAGGGCGAAACAAGTGAACGGGATATGAAGAAAAAAGGACCGATGTTACGCTCGCAACCAACCCCACCTACTCCATCGGAACGTAGCCAACTAATTCAACGAGACGTGAAGCTTAAGTCTCCAATATGCCGCATCCAAGAAAGAAGTCGACCAATTGATGATACATCAACTTTTGTTGATAGAAGGTACTTGGAAGAGCTACCTCCATATATTAGAAAGTACGTCATATCCACCGATGACGTCCTACGGGATGGTAATTGAGGATTCCACGTTGTCGTACAACAACTAGGGCCTTTCACTGAAGGTGCGAATCTGTATAATGATAATCAAATCACTTATGTCCGGCAAAGGATGTTGATGAAGCTAAAGGACAACCCAGAATTTTACAAGCGAATGTTGTCCGATGGGGATGCTAGTCTCAATGTGCAGTTTGTTAGGTTTCAAAGGCGTCTCCACAGGGGGGATCCAATCACAAGGGATCATTGGATGGGCATGCCGATATGTGGGCACTTAATCGCCGAAGCATTCAATTGCGTGGTTCACTATTTCTCAAAAGGTGCTAGTTTCACATACACTCCGAAAACAAAAATATGTGTCGAGCAACTTAAACGTAGGAGAGTGGTGATTGCGCTTGTTAACAAATAGGCCTCCGGTTAGAAGACGATTGTCCACTTCCTCCGATATGCGGAAACTCTTATTGGCATAGATTTAACCCCGACACAATGTTGGGATGGTGCATTATGTACGATCATAACATGGAGATGTGGAATACTTTGAATGATTCGGAAAAATCATACACGAGGGTGCGGTTCCCCTTGGATGATTAAATGTACCATTAATTAAACTAAGTATGCTTTGAACATTATCATAAGAATCAAAGTTTTTTTTTTTTGGAATTATGTCTTATTTTTGGGTTATGCTTAGAACATTTTCATAAGAATAAGAGAGGAGACTGTTATTTTTGGAACTTTTTTTTTTTTTTTTCAAATTGGAACTTAATTACATGACA
Source organism: Papaver armeniacum (assembly GCA_023531295.1). Classification (NCBI taxonomy): domain Eukaryota; kingdom Viridiplantae; phylum Streptophyta; class Magnoliopsida; order Ranunculales; family Papaveraceae; genus Papaver; species Papaver armeniacum. The sequence continues at coordinate 73,128 of JAJJWW010000646.1, forward strand.
TTGCCGAACAGTGAGACATCAAGACTTAAGTTCGGTTAGGAAATGAAATTAGAGGACATTCTTAGAACTAAAACTAAAGCCGCATAACATTTAATATCCGAAACGCGTTATGAAAAAGTATTTAAGGAGGCGGAAATGATATTCATATTTGAAATACTTTATCTTCCATCTTCGCCATTCGTTTTTTGATGTTAAAATGATTTCGGAGAATCCTTCACCCCTAAGTCGATACCGCCTTACAATACGAAATAAAGCCATAAATTCCACAACTCTAGCTCTAATCTTGTCGAATCGAATGAACAAAGCTATATGATCACGGTTATGAGGGTTTGTTGTGTCGTGAGCGTAATTTCTCATGAATTTTTCCCCAATAACTTTGACTCATAATACCATTCATTCTTCGTTCTTCACCCCTCTTTGGATAGTATAGTATGTAGTTTCGCAAAGAGATAGATCTTCATCTCTAGAGTAAATTTAGGAGTAGTGGCTGCCATTTTAGAAGATTTTGAGACAAAATGTTAACTATGAGACACATATTTATACCATCGGGGTGTATAACGTCTATAAAAATAATTGTTACTTGAAATTAGTGTCATTCAAATTTCATAATATATAGTTCGGTTACATAACAAATGCATCGAGATTACCGAACTCTTAGGTTCGGTTGGTTCTGTAAATCGTAGGTAACCGAACAGTGCAAGCCACCAAATTTCAAAAGTTATAGTGTAATGTTCGATTACCTGTAGAATAATACCAGGTAACCGAACATTACACTGTAACTTTTGAAAGATTTATCTGTTGTGAGTTTGTTAGATTGCAAAATCAAGCAAACCAAACAAACTTTTGAACCACCGAGTTCTGTTACTGCAAAATAAAACCAAGTAACCGAACATTACATCAGTAACTTTTGAAATTTTCTTGGTATGAGTTCGGTTGGATTGCCTTTTCGTAAGGAAACCGGAACATTGTAGTTCGGTTACCTGCAAAATAAAACCAGGTAACCGAACATTACACTGTAACTTTTGAAATTTTCTTGGTATGAGTTCGGTTGGATTGCCTTTTTCTCGCAGTAACCGAACATGTTATTTCGGTTACTCCGCAAAATATTACTGGTGTAACCGAATACAGCTCTGTAACTTTTGTTTTTTTTTGGGTATATGAGTTCGGTTAGATTTGAAATTGGAGAACCAACCGAACTGAAGAACATGGGAGTTCGGTTGTTTACGAGATTTAGTCTCTTAACCGAACTACCTAATTTTTCTTAAAAATTTGAATGTAATGAAACACTTAACCGTCAAATAGCCAAAGTAATCCTTAGAACACAAATTAAAAACCAAATTAGGAAATTTATTTACTAATCTACATCACTAAATGTTTGAAGCACACGACCATAAGGAAACAAACTACCAAATCCGCCTATAAAAAGTATTCCAAATATAAGGAACCAAACTACCAAATCCGCAATTAAAAAGTCTTCCAAACATAAGAAACCAAAGTAATAATTGTTGCAATCACTCATCTACCACGACCACTACTGTAAACTTTTCTACTCTTGCGTTTAGGAGCTTTAGGTCGTCCTTCGTCACCAGGGAGTGTCATCTCCTTTGCTTTGTTGTTCAACCATCCGACTTGAACCTTCCCCTTCTTTGCGACTCTTCTTCGATGGATCAACTTTGGCTTGGATCAACCTGGCTTGTATCGACAAGGTTGGGATTAAAAACATTAGTTATTTGGTTGTAGAGGTCCATTTTGTTCTTGAGTATCCATCGACTCTCCACTCCGGATTTTTGCCATCATTTTCTTCAAAAATTTACCACTTGCCTTCACCTATTCTCATCAAAAACATAAGTAACTATTATTTTTCAATACTTCATAACATTTTGAAAAATAAAAATAAGAGTAAATTTCTTACCGCCGAATTCCACAAGATCAAGGCCTCATCACCACACGGGGAGGGGTATGATTCATAATTTTCTTAGCCTCTTTCTCCACCGCCTTCGCTTTTGTTTTCTCAAAGACGGCTTGTTGGATGGTGTTTATTACACGAGGATGAGAAATATGTTCATACCATTCCATATATCCCCCGTCAGCGGCATTTGGCTCATCAAACGAATCTTGTAATTGTGCAACTCGGAACAAGATAATCCCCAAAGTTCTTCCAGTGGTCCACAGATGGAGCAGGATCGTATTTGGGGGTGAAATTCATCTCGGTGTTCTTAGTTCCATGCTTCTTCACCTTGAAGTTGAAGTTTTCCACTTGTGGGACACTTTGGACACAAGAAACTTGTCTTAATACTCTTCGAGGATTATACATTGTACAACCTCCAGGATGAAACAACGGTCCATTATACGCCGCAACATGTGAGAAATCAATAACCTCAACATCCTCCTCGTCTTCGTCTGATGGAATGGTGTAAGGATGGAAAACCACATCTTCCACTGTTAACTTATCCAATGTCTCCCTCATCTCCAACACCTTTTTTTTCTTATTCTTTTCCTGTGAGTTCAAAAATTCATATTTACCAGTTGTAGGCTTCCCATAAGGCCAAGGAGTGTGAGCATGAGACAATTGAAGTTTAGGGAAGTGGTCGACACCCAAACCTATAAGAAGAGGCAACAAATAATACATTCACAATATGATTAGTAACAATACACATTCATTCACTTATATATTGAAACACACAAACGATAATTTAACGAAACCCGAACAAGGGTGTATAAGCCTCCAAAATATAGACTCTTAAGCCTCGAAGCTTTTCGAGTTCCTCTTGAACGAATGAAAGCACCGCAATGCCCCAACAGTAGTTGTTCACCTCATCCGGGGGTCCAATAGCTGGAGGTAATGAGCATTTACCACGTGACCAAGTGTCAGGGAAGAAAATGGTTCCTAGTTTATATAACAAATAAGCAAGTCACATGGTGCTTAATCTTCTCCTTTGTCATCACCAACTTTCCTCAAGCAACCAATTCTTTGGTCCCGGAAAACTCATCAAACAAGGTTTTGAGCTTGATCTTTTTCAACTTCTTCTTGTACGTGCGGTCCGCCTCAAACTCATTATACTCATCACCTTCCGTAGGCTCTTTGTTAGCCTCGTCTAAACTCACATTGTGCCTTTTTATCGCTCCATCCTAGACATCTTTCGACTAGCTTTTCAAGAAGTTCATAACTCATCGAGGGATCATAGCCATCTCGAACACTTGTTCCTGTAATTGGTAGGGCTGTGATTCTAAAATAATCATCCAGAGTAATTGCCATCTCACCAAAAGGTAGATGAAAGGTATCCGTCTCTGGATAAGACCTCTCGCAAATGCGAATAGTGATGTGACATCAAATTTTTGGTGCGCATGTTGTATCCCATTCTATAGTACACAACAAATACCGCTAAGCGGACCTCATAACACTCATTTCTATATTCCATATCTTGTTCTTTTGACGTTTCAAAACACGAACAACATTATTATGATCCTACAAAAGCAACATCATATCTTATATACTAATATATAGAAAAGAACAATATATGTCAAAATATAACAAAATGATCGAGAAATCTTGATGGTTAAGATTGAACCATACCTTTGTCGCAAAGATCTTGGCAGCCCATGAGTTTTTGTAGCCCATCAATACCTCCCCTCCATCTCTTAGAGTACCATAAGTTGGATTCTTTGGAGGCAAACACAAATTGTCATCCAGAATGTAAGAATATCTAGCACAAGGCTTTTAGGCGTCTTTCTAGGTTTCTTTTGCACTATTTCTACTTGTGCCTCTTCCTCTTCATCCAACTCCTCCTCGGATTCAAAAGATCATCCTTATCTCCATCTTCCTCATCTTTGTCACCCTCATTTGGTTCACCATCATCATTGTCATCCTCATTTCTCTCCTCCTTCACATGGTTCACCATCATTGGCACCCTCATTTCTTCCTCCTTCAACCGGTTCACCATCATTGGCACCCTCATTTCCTCCTCTTCCACCGGTTCACCTTCTCCACCTTGATGTTGTTCTTCATTGCCCATCGCTTCCACGATCTCTTCATTAACTTGTTGGATTACGTTGGCAACATTATCTCTATCAACACCATCTTGGATGACAATATCCGGTAATGACCCACCTCTATACTTAGCATTTTTGGTTCTACGGTGACCAACATCACAATGTACTTTGCCTCGAGGGGTGGGAGTTCTAAGATCTTCAGTAAAGGTTTGTTTGATTTTTTGCCTCTTCCACTAATCAAGAAAACAAAAGATATTAGCTTAAACAAAATAGGCCAACTCTAATTTTGGGGACCATAGTATAGTTCGGTTACAAAAGATTTTTTGAGAACAAACCGAACTCAACATTGGTAAATGTTAATGAAGAGTTCGGTTTGTCAAAAATTTTTGCGAACAAACCGAACTCAACATGTTTGCAATTACTGAAGAGTTCGGTTTGTCAAGATTTTTTGTTAAGAAGAGTTCGTTTAAAAAAAAAAAATTTCGGTAAAAGTTCGGTTACTTTCTAAGGTTAGATTTTTATGCTAACAAACCGAACACAATAGCACATGATTCGGTTACATAAAAACTCAAATTAGGCGGCAATATAGCGGAGTTCGATTTACATGTTAAAAAACAAATTGTTGTAAAAAATTTAGTTCGGTTAGAAAAAATTTTAGGCTTCTTTTGCGATCTAATCGAATCTGGGTAAGTTCGGTGACCTAGTTTTGAATCTAGGAAACCGAATCGTTCTTCGTGTTCTTCCTTTCGGGAAGTTCGGTTAACAAAATTGGGATTTTTAGAAACTCGACCTAACCGAACTATGTTCTCAGAATTTACATTTGAACCCTATTTTGATGATTTCTATTCATTTAAACGAATCAAAATCAAATTAAAAGTAATGGGTTTGTTGTCTGCGAATCGGTCCCATGGCAGAATCAGGGTAAGCGCGTCTATTATACCGGATTATGGCTTCACTTGGTTGTTCCACTTCTTTATGAATCTCGAAAATCACTACCCGATTTGCTAGATGTCCCAATCGAGGACCTTCTCCTTGAAGTCTTTTGGTTTGCTTTCGAAGAACGATTCTTATAGTCGATTGATTAATTGACGATGAAAATTTTATGAATCGACGATTAATCGATATCGATGAAAACGATGTTGAAATGGGGAAGAAGAGAAGACAAGAGGGAGAACAGCTTTTTGAGGAGAAACTGTGTTTTGTTTTTTGTTTTTTGTTTTTTTTTTAGGTTTAGGTTTTTTTTTAGATTAAGTTAGAGGCAGTTATTAGGTTAGGGTTAATTTTAATTAGGGTAATGGGCAAATTGGTAATCTCATGATTTTAGGACATCCCTTAACATTGTAGGGTAGGGAGCCTTATAAAACAATGGTCCTAAAAAAGGCTGGTCCCCAAAAAACGGTTCAAAAGAAGAAGAGACACAGAAATTCAGAGGAAGATGACAGAAAGGAGTGAACTCTCTCTCTTTCAAGAACCAAAAAAAAAAAACTCCTAATTAAAACCCTAACTCGAATCAATTTAACCAGATTATTCACTCGGAAAGTAACCCCAATCTGGTTAAACTTAAAGGTTTGTAATAATATCACTGTCTCCATTTTCAATCAATCTAATTTTATGAAAATTAGAATTGTTTTTGTTGGGAAATCGGAATTGATGTTTGTATGTTTTATGGTGTTAATTGTTGTTACAGATGGCTCGTGGTAAGTCTACTGGACGAAAGGCACCAAGGAAGCAGCAACTTGCAACTGAGGTAGGTTGGTTGGTTCAATTTATAGTGTCTTGCTAATTGTCACAGTTTACTCTCCATATTTAGTTGATGTCTACCTAAGATTATTGAGTACAAATTATGGGATTGAATAAATCTTTTGGCTTTAGAAGAAGTACCTCAGGTTTTGGCTCTTTTTGATGCCATATGGTTTGACTGTGGTACCTGTTCTGTGTATTTCTTATTTGCAGCTATGATTTATCACGACGTAAATTAAAAAAAAAAAAAAATTACATAATTGCTTAGTTTCTAATATGAGCATGTGACTAACACTATATGTTGAGAAATCAGCCAGAAGTTGATACCAATCTTCCCAGGAATCCAAGGAAAAGACACTGTACAGCTGTTTCCAATGGTCATGATACCAATGCGAAAGCAAAACCAGCATCTGACGAGGTGAAGAAGGCTGATGTGTTTGAAAAGAAAATACGATTCTTTTGGAAGGAAACGTTACGAGGATTAAAGGAAGAACTGGAGGAGGAGGAGCTAGAACAAGTGTTGCTTGATAATATTTCGTCAAAAAAGAAACTGAAGTACTGTATTGAACTAGTTGCTTCTCAGGTATGTGAGACATTATTCGAGTCTTTTGTGCGTGGTTATGAGGATTATGCTCGTAATGACGTAGAGGAATTAACTATAAGAATGGTAAAAAGCAACTCGAGTTTAATCATCTCGAAACGATATAAAACTTTTGAATGAAACAAGAACCTAAATCTTGGATCTTACCAGACAAGAGAAACAAGAATTCGATCAATTGTGTACAAAAAAGGCAGATAAAGAAGTTGAAATACATGAAGATATTGAAACACTGACTAAGTAGAAGGTTGATTTGACAATTGATATTTCTTCACTCAACAAAGAGAAGACTACACTCAGCACGGAAAAGACTAAACTCGAAAGTCATGTTGCAGCACTCAAGAAACAGGAGTCGAAGATGGGAATTGAAACTGATTCACTCAGCAAAGAAAAGAAGAAACTGGAAAGTGATAATGAATTACTTAACAAACTAAAGACGAATCTGGGAAATTATGTTGAAGATTTTAAGGAGGAGAAGTCTGGATTTGTAGATGATATATGTATGCTCAAGAAAGAAAAGGAAGTACTTGAAAACGAGAAGATTGAAATGGGAATTGATCCTGGGTTACTCATCAAGCAGAAGGATACACTGAGAAGTGATATATGTTCTCTTAAGAATGAGAAGAGTACACTGGCAAGTGAAATTGAGTCACTTAAAAATGACAAGGCTAAGTTGGGAAGTGATCGTCTTTTAATTAATGAGGTGAAGTATAAACTGGGAAGACTCAACAATGAGAAGAGTAAATTGGAAACTGATCTTCATTTAATGAACAAGGAGAAGTATGCAGTGCAAAGTGATATATGTTCGCTGAATGGAAAGAAGAATTTCCTGAAAAATGAAATTTAATTGCTTAGCAAAGAGAAGAGTCAATTGGGAAATGATACCGAGATACTCAGCAAGGAGAAGACGAAATTGCAAGCTGATTTTGAACTTCTGAACAAAGAAAAGTCTACAGTGCAAGGTGATATTTGTTCGCTTTATGAAAAGAAGACTATTCTGGAAAGTAGAACTGAGTTTCTCAACAAGGAGAAGATGAATCTGCAAAGTGATTTTGAATTTCTCAACCAAGAAAAAATTAATCTAACAATTGATGTTCTGCTACTCAAGAAAGGAAAGTCTGAATTAGAAACTGATTTTGAGTTCCTCCAAGATGAGAAGAATAAGCTGCATAATGAAAAGAAAGATAAGTTGCAAAATGATATTGAACTTCTCAATGAGGAGAAGGACAAGTTGCAATCTGATATTCAATTTCTCAAAGAAGAGAAGGCTGAATTTATTGACTCTGCAATAAATGAAGTTCTCGAATCTATTCATAAACGAGAGAAGGCATTAGCTAAGAACGAAAAGGTGGTTGCCAGGGAGCGCACTTTCATTGAAGAGCTCCGAGAAGCTCAGCAAGAACTTATCAAGGTATGCGTTTCTAAAGGTCTTTCCCTCCCTCAGATTGATGCTAGTAACATGATTTGTTTCTTTATCTATTTCTTATTGATGTAAACGTATGCTACTAATTGCAGCAAATGGGGTTAGAAAAGGTAACCAGAAATACTGTGATTGGAGTGAAAAAAGAGAAAAAGAGGAGATCCAGAGCTTTGGAATTTCAGAGAGAATAAGAGAGCCACGCTGAAAGAAGTAATTAGTTTTCAGTGGAAT
>JAJJWW010000647.1:0-73124 GCA_023531295.1 Papaver armeniacum
ATGAGCTTTCATGTAAATCAAAACTTTATCTTATAATGTGTGAGTTTTCACAAAATTAGAATAAACCTTCGCTTTAAAGACGTATGACAATACGAAGGAAAAGATATTTTTTTTTATGAAACCATGGTCTATTCATGGATTTTTTTTTTGTTAAAACCGTGGAGTGTCCACAAATTTATTATTTTCGTGAGTCTTGATCACGTCAAAAATATATATGTATTATATTTTTTTATTTATTTACGCGATTGAATCACGTTTTTTTATATATATATATATATATGTAAAATATATATTATTTTCTTTAAAGTCAAAACTTGAGTTTTGTGTAATATTACTTAGAAGTAAACAATTATTTATGAATAATGCTTTAGTTTTCATAATTCCGTAGTGAATGTTCACACAGTCGAAATATTCAGGGTTTTATGAAAATCTGAGTTTCGTTCGTTTTTGTAGGTTTCAAAGAGACGAAAGATTTTGGAGTGTTAACTCTAGCATTACTATCACTATTGTTAGTGGAATCGTAAAAGGTAAGAGTTGAGAATTACCATTTTGTAGACGTTTGCATCTTGTATGAATGGTATACTGAAGTGAAGTATTGTGTGCACGTTACGGCTACTTTGTAAGGATGTCTGATTCTCAAGTCAATGATGCTTCCAGAGATGATACGTGTGTGGAAAATGATGCTTCCAGGGAGGATTCACATATAGACAATGATGCCTCTAGGGATGATTCATGTATGGATGAGACTTCCATTGGCGAAGATGAAACTCCGGGAATTAAGAACGTTCCGAACATAGAGGATACATTCTTCATGGATCAAAGGCTTGAAAAGCGTCTCAATACTACAGTATTTCGTCTTCTGATAAATCCCAGAGAGGTTACTCAGAAAAAATTGGTGACTCCTCAGGCAGCTATTCGGTTTTGTCTTGAACGAGGATATTTCTCTGCATCAATCATTAAATTCAAGTTTTCCCGACGGCCCTTGGAAAAGTTTTCTGGATGGGCGAGGTACATGTTGGGTTTTCCTCGTGTTCGAGCTAAGTTGCATGACGCACGAGTAATACGAGCTATTCAAACTTCTGGAGATTTATTCATTTTTCATGATGCGCGAGGTATTGTAGCTTTACTGGCTCGATGGTGTATTCCAACTCACTCTTTCATATGCAGATGGGGAGAGTTTACCATTACTTTAGAAGATGTAGTTGCTTTGTTGCATCTTCCAATCACGGGAAATTTTCCTGAAAATCTTTCTTCACCAGAGGAAGTTGCAATCTCTAACATCTTGACAACCATGATGGAGGAGATTAATAAAGCATCTGGCATCAAAGGTTGTTATGCTCATTGGTTGATACACTGGTGGCCAAGAGATACTCCTCTGGAGTGGCATGTTGACGGTACGTTATCTATTGCTGCTTTCTTGTGTTTATGGCTGTCCAGAGACATATTTGAAGATGATGGAAACTTGTTGAAGCCGTTCGTGATTCCCTTTGAGATTAAGATGGCTCAAGGCGAGCAACTCCTAATAGGTAGCTTGTTCCTGGGTTCTTTGTATTCTAACTTGGACTCCTTGATCATGGACTCTAGTGTCTCGAACGGTTTTATGAAGATTGAATGTTACGCCAATACAATGTTTCTTCAAGCCTTGATGTGGGAGCGTTTCAAGAATTATGCACCTATTCCACGTACCATTTTGCAAGGATTGAATGCGATGCTCGTCATGTTTTCTCCGAGAAAGTTAATGCCGGGATCATGCGCTGGTCTACAAAGCAACCTCGGCGAAGACTCGCTTTGTTGATGTTACGGATTGTAAATCTGAATTCAACTTCCTCCCATGGGTATCAGTTCCCCTTTATATCTCTCAGTTGAGAACTTTTAATGATGAAGAGAGCATGACTTTGGAATCTGGCATCGACTTGGATGACGGCGAGAGAGCTTTTATGCTAAGTTGTACTCCCGGTTATCTAATATCCATAATGCATGGCGAATTCTCAGTGGAAGAATACAATATTGATAGGGCGGCTCAGAAAATGGGTATGGATCAGTGTGTTTCAACTTTCCGAAGAAGAAAACCCTCAGTTGATCAACTTATGACCCGTCTGGACCTCACACATGTGGAAGGAAGCAAATTCTGGTTCCCCAGCTCTGAAAGAGTTTCATATGTAACTCCGGGTTAGATAGACTTTTGGGATCAAAAACTCAAGCGCTTATCTGATTTTGTAAGAGTTGATCAGCCTTTAGTGAAGGAGCCCCCTTCTCCTGAGATGATTGCTACTCGACCAAGATTGAAGCATTTCCCTGGTAGTGACAAACGGAAAACATCTCCGGGATGTTCACAAGTAAGTATTTTACAAAGTCTTCATAAGATTATGATGATTGTATTTTGATTATCGCATCAAAATTTTCTTTTCCACAGGGCGGTCGCAATGTAAGACCACGAATTGATGTAGACCTCTCAGAAGTTGAAGCGACTGTTCATGGCGGAGAAGGCAGGAATAAGAATTATAAGTTGTTGCCTAATACCATAAAGTCCCCGGTTATTTCTTTGGTGAGTTGCCAACACTTTTCCGCTGTAACTTCTTTCATCCGTATTGCTAGGATCATGAAACCAATATTTGTTATTTGATTACAGGACTTTGCTCCGTCTAGTATTGATGGTCTTCAATTCTCTGCTGCTGGGCAGACAATCTCTGATTTGAGCGTTGAAGAAGAAAATATTGTGAGTACCTTCCTTCATAGCCAATCATAAATGCTTCACGTGAAAATGCTAATTATTTGAGAATGTGTCTAGGAGGATGTTTCCATGGAAGTAGAGAGTGTTGATACTCGGTCGTCTCCCGAGAATAGAGGCGAAGGAAGTTCCAAATATTCAGAACCGAATGAAAATGATGAACCTCTTGATGTTGACACGGGCAATCCCAACTCTTTGAACACTTCGGAGACCCCCCAAGTAAGCACATATCTTGTAACCTCTTCATAGAAGTATGAAATTGCTGATTTTTGAGTGAATGAATGAGAATCCATGTGAATATATGAAAAGCTTTGCTGAAAATACGTCACCAGAAAATTCAGAACTCAGCCTCTTAGCATAAGTGCCATAGAATCTTCGTCCGATGTCAGATTTTCGTGATCCGCATATGTATCTTCAAGCCCAGAGAATTTCCAAGGTTTGTGAAAGGAGCTTTTTGGATTCCGAGCGCGTTTAGGACCTGAAAAAGGCGAAACAGTAAACTTCCAGGAGACTTCCAGAATTTTTCAGATTGCATATTTCCCGATGTTTCGACCACATATTTTTGCTCGTTCATCGGATTGTCATGAAATTTTGACATGTGGTAGAGGACATCCATACGAAGAGAATGGTATATGACCCATCCTCAGATTCCTTGTAGGTTGCTCCCAGTTCGTCTTTTAATACAGAGTAGAGTATAGTTTTTTAGACGAGATCACCATAAAACGTATTTTTGTGACTTTCATGCCATTTGCTCGTTCCTTGAGTGTATAATGATGAACTTTGATGATGTGGTATTGATTGTATGCTGTATTTCATAATCTCACTTGGTTTCATGCTTTAAACGACTCTAACCTCATGTAATCTTAGTATTAGGTGTCAAATACGGAAGTTGAGGATGTTGAAACCAATGAGGATAATCCGGATCACCCTAGGGTTGTTGATGAAGAGACAACCATCCCCCGATTATAGAAGCTGCCCCAGTAATTGAGAACCGTATAGTGTTGCATGAGTATCCAAGTGAAGGAGTTGTTTTTGATCCTCCCTTTGATGCTTCACTCCCGTATCATGAACTAGTATGTGGATTCAGCGTTCCCATTGGATATGCCGACTTGTACGAGAAAATATGGAAGAAATTCGGTCACATCGTCATTACTAGGGACCCAATGCGTGCTTATTCTTTAACCATGCAAGTAAGTGTTATCTTGCGTGTTGTAAGCGATATATGCACTAGAGCTAGAAATACTGTGACTCCAGATGTACTCTTTAATTGGGAGTTCAACTTGGAGAATTCTGAGAGACTTGGCTTCAACGTGAAGTGGCTTCGCAAGAATATGAATGCTATTAAGGACTCATGTGAGAATAACATACCCTTTCCCAATGATCTTTGTGATGGAAAAGGAAGACAAGATTGCCAGGATGACTGAAAAGCTGAACATGGAGAAAGCAGCCTTACAAGTCTTGAAGGATGCAGAGGAGCAAAAGTCCTTCTTTGCTAATTTTCTTTAATTTTTTTTATAATCTCTTGAATTTCTGAACTTCTAAGAGATGTGAGGTTTTATTTTTTGGTTTTGATCGGTTTTGGATCGGTAAATGATTGAGGATTTTCTTTGGGTTTGATAGAGATTTTCTTTAAGCAAACTGAATTTTGATAAATTGATGGATTTAAATTACTGAATGCAAGTATTGCAAACATTTTGGAGGAATTGAAATACAATGAAAGAAAACTCTAAATGCCAAATATTTTAGGTGTTCGTGCCATGAACATCCAATACCTCGAATATCCAAAACCTTAGACATCAAAGTCCTTGAGCCAATTGTCATGTATCACGGCCACGCTTTCCTTGTTATCCATGTTGATTAGCTTGTAGTATCCACCAGCGACAGACTTAGAGACCATGTAGGGTCCTTCCCAGTTCGAATTCTTTGCAGAATGGGAGTTACACTTAGTTGCTTTGAGAACCAAATCTCCTTCCTGGAATTTGTTAGGATTGATCATTCGTGCCCTGAATATTTTCTGCTGGTTTGGAATTCTTCGTGCAGTGGAGTTCCACGGCTGTGGTATGTATGGACACTAATGCAGAGGAGAATATTTGAGATATTGTTTATCATGCTTGGCTATGTCTTCAGCAATAAACCTTTTGATGACATGCTCAGTTTGAAGAAGCTCTGAACTTAACCACTTGGTGAAATATAGTTGGGGCGAGGTTATCCATTCATAGCATTTTGCAATTGCTAAGTTGTTGGTGGAGTAAAGCCCTCGGACCAAATAAGCATATTTGAAAACTGATGATATAGACACATGAGGAGGAGTAATACTTGCCTGAGTGCGAAACCTTTTGATGAAAGCATTTGCATCTTCTTCAGGTTTTTGTGTTAGCTCTGCTAGGGTTCTGACCTCCTTCAAATACTCGAATGGTGAAGTATCTTCTTTTTCTTCTTCCGAATCGGAGGTTTCTTCAATAAAGAGATGTGCAACTGAAGGTGCTGGTGTTGCCTTTCCAGTGTGAATCCACGTTCGTCCAAGAATCATATCATATCCTGGATCTTCTCGAATTATGAAGAATTTTGTTTTCTGTCAGTGAGTTTATGTTCATCTTGAGGGTGATGTGGCCATAAGCATCTCTCGGGTGTTCCTTCATGATCTATGATTGTTCTTTGGAGCATGAATGGCTTCTTGTCGTGTGATGATGCAGCTACGAGAGTTTTCAGAGGGATAATATTAACAGCGGTGCCGACATCAATCAATGCTCGTTTGAACTCGTTTCCCTTGAGATGGACTGTGGTGAGGAGTCCCCAGTCGCACATTTCTTTATCTGTTATTGAGGGAGGCTCAGGGAATGCTTCTCGAATCAACAAACGCTTTCCTGACACGATGTGGTTCAGTGCAGCGAACATGTCTCCCCTCTGAGCTTTTGATAAGTATAGCAATTCACAGATATGGTCAATTAAGGATTGAACTGCTTCTTTGACAGGTGGTTCAGAAGGAGTGAAGGTTCTGACAGGGAGAGGATCTCTGTGTACCCCTTCAGTCCCCAGGTTGAGTTCTCCTGTTTCGACCTTTTCTTTGAATATGCGCTTCAAAGTTCTGCAATCACTTGTGGGATGGTTGACAAACCTATGAAAGTGGCGATGCGAGGATTTTCCATGGCTTCTTCAGTTGGTTCTTTCTTGACATATGGGAGCTTGATCGCGCCGTCTTGAATTCAGGCGTCTAGAAGTTCAATGACTTCCTCAATGGAATAGGGGAAGTCAGGCGCCTCTGGATCAGCTTCTGTGTGTTGAGCAGGGACTTGCACATCATCCTTCCTTTGCGCCTTTGAAGGGGTTGAGGAAGTATGTTTGCGTTGTGGGTCGGCTTTTAGTTTACTCCCTTCTGCAACAATATTTGTGGAAGGTTGGAGGTTGTATTGTTTGTTGATTAAACGTCTACTACCTCGGGTCTCCCGTGGCTCTTCAGCTTTTGTGGTCTTAGCTCTCTCCAATAGGGCAGGTGCAGTAGTTGCTGATCTCTTGGCTGCTTCATGGAGTTCTGAGAAAGTCTGGAACCTGAGATTTTCCAATAAAGCTCTATAGACTGGGATCATTCCATTGATGCATAAGTCCACGAGTTGTTTCTGTGACGTTCGGATCATGGCAATCCAAGGCCTGAACCCTGAACCTTTTCACATAATCGTTAGGATGTTCGTTGCTCCTTTGAAACATCCTTCCGAGATCAGAGAGGGTGATTTGTTCTGAAACGAAGAAGTATTTCCTATAGAAAGCATTAACCATTTCTCCCCAAATTTTGATACTTCCTGGTGCGATGTTGTTGTACCAGGTATATGCTCTACCCTTGAGAGATTTGAAAATTCCTTGAGACGGACAAGTATGGTTGTGCTCATGTTCTCCCAAGTGTTTCTTAAACCGAGAAACATGTTCTCGAGCGTTGCATGTTCCATCATAAAGCATGAAGGTGGGAGAGGTGTAACCTTTTGGCAGAGGAATTCTTTGCGTAGTAGCAGGGTATAAAGGTTGGTGACGATGCTCAGAAGGCATTTGACTTTTCCATGATCCTCCAAGAGGCGCTCCAGGTCCTCACGAGTGATGAAACTAGAAGATTCTTTCAGATCATCTGTAGATTTGGGAACTTCCTCATCATCTACTACATGGATTGGAGTGACTTCGGGATCAGCATCTGAAGATTTTTCTTTAGCTTTTCCTTTCTCTTGAGTTTTCTCTGACATCTTGTCTGTAAGAGTCTTGAGATAGTTGAATAGTTCCTTCTGAGTAGCAGTAGTCGGTCTGATTTTTGGCAAGAGTTTCTTGTACCTTCATGAGATCACCTATGGTAGGTGGATTTTCTCTGACTTCTTCGGGAGACCGACCAAAGAGTGGATTATTGATGGCGTCGGCGTTGCCGCTTACAGGGGTGATCACTGGAGCACCAGTGCTTGGAGGAGTAGTAGTGGCAGGTTGTACCGGAGGAGTGGTAGTGGCAGGTTGCACCGGAGGAGCGGTGTTAGTAGTACCGCTAGATCTTGCAATATTAGAACCGGTTGTTAAATCCGGGTTGGTAACTGAACCGGACCTAAGACCAACCATCTTTGTGATAAGTGAATTTGCAACCGAGAGAATGATCTCCCACTGTGGTCGCCAATCTGTAGATGGGGCAAAACAATTTGCTGGTTTTTATGGAATTGAGGAGATGACCGTACAGAGGAGACTCCTTGAACCAAGCGAAATGTTCAACCTCACACAGATGCACTGCAAGAAGGGAGTGCTTTGAATTCGAGAGATCAATCTGTAGTACTCGTCCTAAACCAAGACAATGGCCGTTCCGAGTAAATTCGGTCACGGGAGAGGATGGGTCGATCTGTAGGAGGAAGGCGAGAAATGTGTGGAATCAATGGTAATCGAAGATTGTAGGTGTGTTGTGAATTCTGAATATGATAAGTTCTGAAAGATTGAAGTTACTCAATTGATGAGTTGTTGAGCTCGTGTTGTCTGTAAAACTTGAGATTCTCGTTGTTCTTTCAATCATGATTCAGGGACTTATTTATATTCTTTGCTTGTAGACACCATGATCCCATGAAGTGTGACAGGTTGATGGAGTCAAGGAGTGGGGAAATGGAAATCGTGTTTGAAACCGGTTGCTCATCGTGCGGAGACTTGGTCGATTTTCCATCCACTACTTTGTTAACTCCTTCAATCGATTGCACGACTTGCTCACATTCCATCGTGTGTTTGAACACACGTGCCGTAGACCGCCAGACCAAAACCCTAGTTAATATCCCCCATGTAACACGATTGATGTCTCGTGTGATTGTGGAGTCTGTAAGACAGACTTGTATTTAGTTAGTCAGTTGCTGACTTCATGACTTCATGGGACGATGAGTCCTTGTTTTGTTGAGTCGAACATGATTTGGAAGTGTTCTGAGACTCGTGAATTGAACATGTCTGTTGAGACAAAGACATGATGTGTGAATAAGTTGACATGAGCAAATATTGCTCATTCGATGAATTGTTGAATATTGATAGTTGAACCAATATTCCTTGGTTTGAGCAAATATTGCTCATCTGAGCAAATGTTGCTCATTCGATGAATTATTGGTAGCATGACCATATAAGATACTAGCATTTGAACCGAGTATGATAAATAAAGTGTTGATCACGGGTTCAATGTAAAATTATTAGCATTTGAATCTGGAATCATTAACCTTGGACTCAAAACCCTAATTTGATCAATTGATGATTAACTGGTGGTTTATTGAAAATTAACCACGGAGCGAAGGAAGGACCGGCTACATGGGATTATGGATCAACCATGTAGTGCCCAGATGCTCACGTGAGCAAATATCGAGGTCTCCTGAAGACCAGTTGATTTGATGATGAAAGGATGATTAAATGCTGGTTTAATCATTTACTAAAATAATGCTCAACCTTAGGTGATAAAACCCAATTAATTATGAAGAGATGAGGGACCGACCAAGGGGTCATGAAACCGTCCATGGGTGTTCACGGGATCAATTGATGATCGTTCCATCAAGTTCCAAGTTGTTTGGAAGAGTTTTGGACCTAATACGTGCAATTGTGCAAATTAGGTTAAATCATGAGAATACGTGGGACCGGCTTCTTGCAAGCCAGAGAGCCAACCTTGGTCGGTCAAGGTAACATGCTCACGTCACCAAAGTGTCCGTATGTTAATTATGAGAATTTTGATATTTTCTGATGTGCATTTGAGCAATCATTTGAGAAAATATGAAGAAATCAGGGTTTTTTTGACGAAATCATCAAAAATTCAAGAGATGAAGGAAAAATAATAAAAAGTGAGGGAATCATGAAGTGTGGGACCGGCCATGGCCAAGGCATGACTGACCGGCCATGTGTTGAATATTTATTACTAACCCATGGAATTCTGCTGGGAAGAACCATAGATTGAAGTAACGAAATATTATGAAAATATCGAATATTTTCCAGGGATTTGAATCTACTGATTTTGAAAATAATTAATTAATGGCTCTATACTAGTACGATCGTCTAGGAGCGTTAATTATTCAGGAATTGAGTGATATGAGCTTGTTGAAGCATCATACTTCTTTCATATAGTCAGGGAAAACATTGTTACATCCTGAAGACGTTATTGCTCTATACTAGCAGGCAAGGCGTCTCAGGAGCCCTCTAATCTTTCGATTCTATATAGAAGTAATTACCGAAATTTAACAAGTATTCATGAGATATGCCGTTGCCTCAGCTGAGAGACTACATATCTATATATACTACGAGAGACGGTATTCTCGATCGAGAGATTCTCATAGCATGATCTTTCATGCTTTCGATAAGAGACACGAGCCTCAATATTCATCTGATTGCTGGATCAGGAATACATGGGTTTACGATTTTAGCCTTTGTCGAAAATCCACCATCTACACCGATATGCCCAAAGTGTCATGGGTAACTATTCATGCCATGTTCGAGGGTTATCGTGCACTGTCCGGCTGAGGATTCGAATCAGAGTCTTGTTGGTGCTTTCGGACTGCCCATTCCCTTGGGTGTAGTAAATGGTGGAGAAAACTTGTTTAATTCCATATTCTTCCAGTAACTCCCGCACTTGCTTGTTGGCGAAAGGAGTGCCGTTGTCGGTGATGATGTGTTTAGGCACACCAAAACGGCAAATGATATATTCCTTGATGAACGCTGCAATAGTGGCTCCAGTAGTCCCTCGTAAAGGAATGGCTTCGACCCATTTGGTGAAATACTCAGTTGCGGTTATTATATACTCATGTTGTTTTGATGATGACGGGTTGATCTTCTCGATGATGTCGAGTCCCCAGCTATAAAACGACCACGGACTACTTATCGAATGCAGCGGAGTAGAGGGTGCGTGAATAAGATTTCCATGACTTTGACATTTGTGGCATCTCTGAACAAAAAGCAGCCGCGTCATCTTCCATGATCGGCCACTAGTATCGCTCGTGTATTTGGAGAAACAACTTCCTTTTCCCTTGGTGCTCACCCTCATGCATTTCTTTCAGCATTATTGGGATTTCTGTCTCGCCCAGGCATTGTAATAAGTCTCCCCCAAAGCTTTTACGATACAGGATTCTTTCGTGGAGTATGAATCTCTTGGATCTTTGCTTTACCCTGGTTGCATCTCTCTTGCCGGTAGGAAGTACGCCGTCGCGAAGATAACTAATGTACGGCTTCTGCCAGTCCCCAGCGTGGTTAATATTGAAAACTTCTAGTTGATGTGGCGGTGTTTGGCAATTGGAACAAGATCCTTGGAGCAAACGAGATTGAGTCTCCATTTCTGGCCAGTAGTAGCCAAGGCGTTGCAGACGACGGTAAAGTGTTACCACCAACGTTTTCCCGCAAACTTCATTATGAATATGGTTAAGCTGCTGCTGCGCCTCTTCATCTCCGAGGAATCTTGACGAGGGGAACCATCGGGTTCGGTGGTACAAACATCCGTGAAGCATGAAGAAGTTTTGTAAGGTTTTGAGACTGACCTTCCCTTGAGTAAGCGATCTGTTAAGTTCTTGAACAATCGGTGTTCTCCAGTCGTTGGCCTTAGTCTCCTTAGATCGCAAAAGCCATGTTGATGCCATGGTTCGTCTTTTCACCGTCAAGGTTTCTTCTATACCTTCGAACTGCAGCTTTGATGCTAATGTGGCTAGGCAATCAGCATGTATGTTACTGCTACGGCCAACATGCGTTATGGTTGCGTCAGCGAAGTAATTTAGCAGCTTTTGCGCTTCGGATCTATACGGGGCCAGTGTCACATCTTTCAGCGCATATACTCCATTCATCTGGTTAACCAGCAATTTAGAATCACCCCTTATTTCCAGACGCGTAGCTCCAGCTTACTTGGCTAATGATAAACATATAAGGAAAGCTTCATATTCTGCTGAATTGTTGGTGCAGTGAAAGTCTAGCTTGAAGGAATGCGAGAAAACTTCACCGGTTAGGGATACTAGAACCACGCCTGCTCCTCCGGTATTATTGCTAGGGGTGGCGGAGCCATCGAAAAATAGTATCCACGCCTCTTCTTTGACAAAAGAGATTTCCGGAAACTCTCCAGGAAGGTCTTCGTGCAGTGCTGTGGTACCCTCTCCTGGGAAAGCTGCTAGTAAATCTGCGACCGCTTGTCCTTTGATAGCTTTTGAGGAGCCATTTGGCTGGCCTTCCTATCAGGGCCGGATTTGAAAGCAAGAACTTCACAAGATCGGACCTAGATATCAACAACACTTTGTTTGAAAGCAAATAATGCCTAAACTTCTGAATGGAATGAATCAGAGCTAGGCACGCTTTTTCTGCTTTAGGGTATCTGAGTTCAGCATCCCTCAAAGTCCGACTGAAGTAGTATATAGGGTGCTCAATTCCTTCATCATCTTCTTGGGCGAGAAGAGCTCCGCCAGCAGTATCACTAAAAGCAGTGTAGAGACACAACGGTCTTCCTTGTACACGAGATTTCATGACGGCTGGAGATGACAGTATCTGTTGAATCTTCCGAAAATACTCTTGTTGCAGCGGCGTCCAAACAAAACTTGCCCCTTTCTTCAGCAAGGGGGTGAATGAGGCAACAAGCTGAGCTAAACTCGGTGTAAAATGCCGGATGTAGTTTACCCTACCCATGAAGCTCTGGAGTTCTTTCACAGACCGTGGAGGTGGCATCGTGAGGATGGCTTGGGTTTTGGCTGGGTCGACTTTGATTCCCTCGGCGGTCACTTGGAAACCTAGAAATTTGCCCGAAGAGATGCCAAAGGCACATTTCAAAGGATTCATCTTTAGTTTGTATTCACGACACCTTTTAAACACTTGTCGTAGAACTTCTGTATGGGCCGCCCGGGTTTTGGATTTAACCACTATGTCATCCACGTAGTCTTCAACTTGTTTATGCATCATATCATGGAAAATTGCTATCATGGCGCGTTGGTAGGTGGCACCAGTATTTTTTAAACCGAAAGGCATCACGGTATAATAAAAGTTTCCGAGAGGAGTACGAAAAGTTGTCTTACTTGCGTCGTGCTCGTACATCTTTATTTGATTGTAGCCATTGTATCCGTCCATGAAAGAGAACATGTTGTGCCCACTGGTGGCGTCTACCAGCATATCGATGTTAGGGAGAGGAAAATCGTCCTTGGGGCAGCATTTGTTCAGATCCCTAAAATCAACGCAGCACCTGATTTGGCCGTTCTTCTTCTTTACTGGAACCACATTGGGTAACCAGGTGGGATGGTGAATGGGTTTGATGAAACCAGCGGCTAGTAATTTTTGAACTTCAGTCTTGATCTGTTCTTCCACATCGTGTCTGAATTGCCTTGGGGATTGTTTGACCGGTTTGGATCTGAGTATTACATGTAGATGGTTAGTGACTAGTTTCTCATCCAGGCCACGCATTTCCTCGTACGTCCACGTGAATACATCTTGATATTCCTTAAGAAGTTCCACAAGTTTTTCACGTTCGTCAGCACATAGAGTTGAGATGATGGAGACAGGCCGTGGAGGTTCCTCACTTCCGATGTTGACAACTTCGAGTTCATTCGTGGTGGAGTTGGTTCCATCCTGCAGTTGTCGTGGTGCATACGGCACTTCCTCTTGTGGCTCGCTGCTGTGATTGCATTCCATTGTGCGGAGAGACTGGGTGGTAGTCTCCCCTACTAATTGTTAACAGCGGCGCCAATATACGGTTTTCCCTTTTTTGTCACGACTTGCAATAAAAGCCCGCTCCCGCTTGGTATGAGTGTGGGCTGTATTTACTTTTGATGAGGGGAAATTGGCGTGCTTTTCTTTTGGAGGAAGAGCATGAGATTGGGTCTCTAGGTGCAGCGATGTGATCCTGACCTCTTCTTCGATTGATGTCCACGTCGGGAGTGGAGCGCAGTGGAATTTTCCTGGCGAGTCTCGCTAATTTTCCCTTGGTTCGAACATCTCCATACCACAGATTGGTGCATAAGGAGATAATGACGCGGGAATACGAATAACTTCTTCATTCAACGTGTTCTTTAGGCACTGGTGATATGTTGAAGGAATGATCCTGTTGTCGTGGAGCCACGGTCTCCCCAGTATCATGTGGTAGTCTGGCTCCTTTTCGATTACCTCGAACTTTACCTTCGACTGGATTGGTCCTACCGACAGATTCACGTTGATGTATCCATACGTGTTGGTTAGGTTGCCTTCGAAATCTTTCATCATGGTATACTGTCGTACAATTTTGCTTGGTCGCACCTTGGCTATCCTGAGAGTTCTGAGAGTAATAACATTGGAGGACACCCCTGTGTCGATGAAGGCCCTTTTGAACTCCGAATCCTTGATGTGAGCAGTGACGTGTAGAGCCCGGTTATGCCCCTCTTCTGCCATCATGTCGTCTTCAGTAAATGTAATATTGTTGACGGACATCTCTTATATTCTTGGAGTCTCCGAGCGTAAAGGAACCAAACACGCGTCTAGGGCTATTTGATTGATAGCAACAAATATTTCTGCTCGCTGGTATTTTGAAAGGTGTAGAAGTTCACATAATCTTTCCACCAACGCGGCTGCCTCCTGGTTTACCGGTTTCTGATTAGTGGTGAAGCTGTTAATTTGATAGCGATCATCCGAGACGTCAGTCCCCAGTCTTGGAGTTTCCGGGATGGGCGAATCACTCAGATCCGATGTTAGGCTGATAAGAAAGTTGAGTATGTTGTTGATCGCTTCCTTCATCAGGTCCATGTTCCTTGCGTGGATCGCCTGAACCCGTGCCAACTCGGCCAACCTTGGAATTTCTCCGTCGGTTGTGCCATTAGATGTCGTGTTGGGAAAGGAAACATTGCCATTCTCCAGAGTCTGAGCGGAATTTGGGATCATGGACTCAGCTCTAAGACCGGCCATCTTCTGAAAATTGGGGTCGAAAAAGTGAAATTGGGAATTGAAAATTGATATTGCAACCGAGAGATTAATCTCCCACTGTGGTTGCCAATTGTTTGTGGGTGAAAACCGTTTCTGCTGGTTTTGGTAATTTTAAGTGTATGTGGGTGAGAAACGAATCTAAACCCTAAACAATGTACTGCACGAGAGTACTTTTGATTCGAGAGATCAATTTGTACAATCCTGGCCTAAACCAAGAAATGGCCGTTCCAAGCTTGCTTCGGTCACAAAGTGAAGGAGAAGGGTTGGTCTTAGGGAGGGAAGCGAAGAAAGTGTTGAGACCAGAATGGTTGATTCTAGAAGTGTGGGCATTTTGTGACTTATATCAGAAAGTTGAGCTGGCTAGCTGGATGAAAAAGCTATCAGATGATTTCTGGATGTTGTATTTTTCTCCGGACCAAAACTTGTTGTTTGGTGGAAATAGGTGAGACCTATTTATACAAGTCACAGTGAAACGTACCCTGGTCTCGTAGGAAGTGGAAACGATTGATTGGTGGAAGAAAAGAGTAACGTGTAACTGTCAGACGTTATGCTTCCATGATGAGGGAAGTGAATTCGTGTAACCGCCAGTCATTACTCTTCCATGATGAAGGAAATGAATTGTTTGCCCCGTTACTTTTCACCACCACTAATTATCCCACTTTATGACACTTTCTTGTAACTGGCGCATTGCACGCCGCACGCTGTAAACCGCCAGATCAATACCCTGATGAGCATCCCCCAGTTTGTGACATATTTTGATGTCTCGAGTATTTTCGTGGAAAACATGTAGCACTTTGCTACGTGTGGCAAGTTAAAATCGAGAGGCTTGCTGCAGGTAAATAGCATGTGATACTAGGCTCGTTTTATCTAGTCGCCTAAAGCTTGTCACGAGCTTACCGGTTTGGTGGAGAACTTCGATGGCCGAGATCGCATCTTATGAATAAGTGTAGCCGTTGATTGTGGCTACCTTGTGTTGGCACCTGACAATGGCGCGGTGGCATTGCGGCATGACTTGTGCATGCCAGTGGCACGATAGTGCAAGTGTCGCCTGGCGTAGCTATGGTCGCTGGGTTTAGGTGGTTGGTCGCCTAAGAGTTGCCACGAGTCCATCAGTTCGGTGGCGAACTTGGATGGCTGAGATTGCATCTCATGAAGAAGGATGGCCATTGATTATGCCCACATCTTGTTGTATAGCGAAGTGGCGTCAGCCACATGCTAATGACATGCCAGTGGCGTAGCCATGGCATAGCGGCATGCTAGTAGCCGCGTCATAGTGGTATGCCAGTGATGTTGCGGCATGGCCAAAGATAAAAATTGGCTCCGTGGCCAAAGTTAGGGTTTGGCGCCGTGGAAGAATTAGGCTTGGCGTGGCCAAGGCGCCATGGAAGAATTAGGGTTTGGCGTGGCCAAAACTTGGCGCCGTGGAGTCGGACCCACATGTGGCGTGTCAACATTGGCCCTGTTGCCACGCCAATCCCTTTGCTCTGGGAAACGTTATTTGGCTTTGGTAGCAATTTGCCCAAATTAGGGTTTGGCATGTCGAAACCCTAATTAGTGCACGTGCCATGCGGCTGCGGAATGGTGCTACTTTTGTGCAGATGGCGCCATGGCTATGCCAAAGGAACTATGGCAAGTCCATAATGTGGAAACGGCCACAGGAATAGGAATTGCCGTGGGTGGCTATTTATGGCAGGTTGACACGAAGTGGCATATTTCGAGGTAGCATGTTGGTTTAGCATGGTGGCGCGGCAGGGTGCGTTTGGCCTTTAATGTATGGTGGCAAGTTTTAGAGCAACTTGATTGGCCATAAAAGGGGGCCGGCCAAACATAAGGCGCGACTACACTTCTGGTGAGTTTAAAGCGACCTGATTGGTCGAGGGAATACGGTCGGGGCGTGGCCAATGGCGCTAGCTGGCCTAAGGCATGGCCACGCCTCTTTTTGCTCCTGCGGCTCCCTAGTTTCCTTATTCTGGGAGAGGTTCTGCACCTGCTTATCCATGGTGGATTAATTGCTTAGTTTGCTTAATTTTTACAAGCAAGGTCTAGTATATTGCGCGAGGTGCGAAACCCTAACTTCTGTAAGTTAGTCAGGACGATTGATTGAATTCTATGTGTTGACACAGAGTTCTCTTAAGTTCATTGCCAGAGAGCAGCATGCTTTTCTGGTTGAATACCTTATGCAAAGATCTTATCCATGATATTCGGAGATTCATGCTACTCTGTTGCGAGTGAACACAAATCGTCATGCCATATCAACATTAAGAGTTCAGACGGAGAACATAACATAGAAGGCATTCAGAGGAACTTATATTAAGTGAATATACGCGAAGCGCCGAAATTTCTGAGAACATGGGGACGGTCGCTACATTCGCCAGTCTGGGTAAATTTCATGTAGGTATATTGAGTGGCTCAATAAATTTGCAAGTGGAGAGGTTAGCACACGTTGCTCTGTTTCCTTGCAGAGTGACGTCACATCAGATGCAAGGTTTTACGATTTTAACCCTAATCTAAAAACCACCATCAACACCTAGTCAAATCCTCATCCTTTTGAATAGGTGAATACTAATTAATATTATTAGAATTGTAACTAGAAACAACATTATCATCATAAGGCTCAATTGGTATAACAAATTCCTCATGATTATGACAACATATTTCAAATTCTTCATCGACACTATCCTCATCATCACAATAATACGAGGATGGTTGAACCTTATCTAAACATGTAGTGTTTTCGGATCTAACCTTATCCTCTAAATTAGGTGAATAATTATGTGTATTATCAAGGGTAAGATTGGAAACACTATATTGGAATTCAAGTTCATTATAAGCAATAGTCTTAGGTGCATTTTGGTCCTCATAATTTTTAAGAGTCTCGTTCAGTTTATGAGTTTCACGTACAATAACATTGAACTTCTCAAGTAACTCTTCTAAACAAAAACTTGAATACTCATTACTACGTGATATACCAGTCACTTGTTGAAACTATTTAAGTGCATCTTCTAAGGAAAGAGTTTTATATTCATCAAGAACTGGTGGCAATTGTTTGATTAAATCCTCTAAAGATTGAGAACTCTTATTTTTTTTTCATTATAATATTGCTCGTTTACCCGTTCATATGACCGGTAGACGTGTGAATAGTAAATGGGATCATCGTGGTATGAACCAAAACCTTCAGAAGGTCGGTAGTGGTCCCAAGTACTATCCACACTATGGTCATAATACGGATAATGTCCAATTTGAAATTCAGGTCGATATTCACTGTATTGGTTTTCATAATACCAGTTCGACATATTCTGTGCACATGCAAATACAGGGTTCACTAATTTAGGTAAGCTTGGGTTACCTTTAGCAATATATTCCTATAGTCAAAGAATGGTCAACGGTACGAGCCTAAGGCTTGTGGTGTTTCGGATGATAACGCTCAGAGGGTTCACCGTACTAAACCATGAGTTTTCCTAAAATCGGTTCCAGAAGATACAATAATGTTGTGCACGGGTGCTTGTATTTGTCTTTTTTTTTTTAAATAAATAAAGAAAAAAATTACCAAAAATAATAATCAATTCTACCAAAGATAAGATTGACAAACAACTTTGGTTGGTAACCTAGCAACAATCTGGGCACCAACCCCTTTTTGAATAGCAATCCCTAATCTATGGAAAATAAAACTACCAAAACCACTACTAGCATCGTTGCTAATTAAAAAATTCTTCAAACGCTTGAAAAAACACAAAGTATCTTCACCGAGTTCCCCTAAGGTAGAGAAGGCTAGAACACCCAGACCATAACCATGTGCAACACACTTGTCCAAGTATTTAGTGCGTTTACGAGAAACAGCACTAGAAATAGCTTTACCTGGGACAAATGAGCGAATACCTTCACCAGTAAAGGGTGAGACACCTGTGACATCCATACAAACATCTTTACCATTTTCCCAATTAAGAACAAGGATATTAGAAGGCCTTAGGTCTTTGTCATCATCCGACAAAAACCCAAGAGAAACTTCCTTACGCGCAAGCACATTAGCTTTGTAACAAATGTCAACGATTACATCATGTACATGGTCATGTCGGAACTTACTTCTCACATCCTTAGCACAATGAAGCGCATGATCACCAAAGATGTCCTTAGGTTTGTTACAACTTGAGCATAGACCATTCTCAACAAACAGCGGGATACCAAGTCGATAGCAAAGAACAGCTCTGAATTGTCTTGGTCCAAGACATTGATTAAGCCCACTAATTGGTACATCCAACAAATAATCCTGTGCATGCTTAATACGATTGCATTGCCACAAAATGGAGTCTCTTGCAGACATAGAAAATTGGTCTGGGATTCGCTTCTTAACCGCATCAAAATAAGTGAGCGCCAGGGAGTGCATGGAAGGGGGGCGTATCATCGACACAATAAGAAGAAGGTAATCCACATACCCGGATAAAATTAGAAGAGCCAGGCGATAGGCGTAACCTTTGTCTGTTGGGAATAAGCTGCCAAGGATCACCTTTTGCACCGAAGCAGTCTGGCTTTGTGAAGCAAGATAACAGTAGGTGCGGGTGTCCGCCATGGTATAAATGCCAAGGCCACCATCTTTGATAGGCAAGGTGGCTAATCTCTGCTGTAAAGGACCAAAACCTGCGCCATCACAATTAAAATAAATAAATAAACTGAAATAAAAATAAAAAATATAATTACATATAAAAGAAAATCTAATTATTATTTACAATTAAATAAGATTTAGAAAATAAAATAATATCTAGGATTTGTACTTACCTTTTTCAGCAAACTTTCACTTTCCACTTTTAGCTTCCAATAAAATATGTAACAATAAATACGAAAAATACCAAGAATAAAATCTAACAAATAAAAGGAATAAAATAAAATCTAAACTAGCCTAATATATACAAAATTTAAAGGAAATCAAAAATAACAATTATTAGTCCCCGGCAGCGGCGCCAAAAACTTGATGGGATATTTTATTATACCGCAAGAACACGGTTGTCTATTGGACAGTATGCAAGTACGGTTCGTTCCACAGGGACTAAAATTGTTACCTTCAATTTCTAATTAAATATAATAATAAAAAGAAGAATAAAAGATAATAAAAACAGAAAATAAAGAAAGATACCAGGGCTTCCGACTCTACCACAATTGTGTACACCAGATAATTTAACCAATCTCTATAAAATTCTTATAATACTTCAAGACGATTTAGGACACATTTGACGCCTTGGAAAATATAACGTTTAAACCAACTAATTGCATTTTCAAAATATGCACAATTCTCTTCACTTTAAGATGCTGGTCTGTACACAAGAATATAAAATTCATTTATCAAAGCACAAGGATATATGAAAAAAAGTTGCTATCATGACAAAACGAAAATATGGGACCAAAATAATTATTATAGAAAATCAAATTAAATTCTCTTGTATACATCATCGGGTTTCATCGACATCGTGAACCCTAGTAGAGAGATTATTTAGCCATACAAAAGAAGAAGAAAGTCTACGAAAAAGAAAGAAAAATACACTAATGCTCGCGGAACCGGCCTCCTCTCCTTGAATGTATAACACGATATATATAGAGCTAGAAGAATCTTACCTTCCATTTTAATTACCACCATTACATCATCAACCCAGTAGAAGGTTGCCATGTGTTAAGTGATAAACCAATTACCCAATCGTAGTGTGCCACATCGTCCCTTTCTGCATCACCATTTAAAGGAAAATAATACCCAATATGTGAGAGAATATTTTGGATTATTTCTCATGCATGCCATTTATTTTCTCAAATCTCCAAATCTTCACATATTTATTTTTGTGATGCATGTAAGCAATTCTTTCCTAATTCTTCCTTTTGCAAACCATAACTCCTTTGGATTTCCTTAATGGGATAAAAGGAAGAATAAATTTGCATTGTCAAGGTGTCGACATTGTTACAATTAAGTCCACGGTTCGACCCATTTGCTTCAATCTTTGTTCCCTTCCAAAGTCCATATTTTTTTGCGCACAAGCCCAGTTTTAACTGTTTTTCGAGTCACAACCCATTTTATTCATGTACCTACAAAAATAAAATAAATACCCAAATTAGTACAAAATTAAGCACCAACAATATATATTATCAGGACTAATTAAGACACAAATATGTGTCTATCAACCAACAAATCATAACACCCAAACTTATGGGAACACGGATCCTAGTCAAACAAAAACTCTGATCCTAAGACTTATAATAAAAAACCAAATCTATCATACTAGGTTGCAAAGTCTTTTTCTACATCTCAATCTAGACAATAATCTTTCAAGCACCAAACCCAAAACTTCATTTATTTCCTATAAAAAAACTTCCTACAACTTCTTTTTTGACTCTCATCCAACTACTACAGTCCAACAAAAAAAGCCAATTTTAAGAAACAGTGAAGAAACAAGTGGTCACAAAGAAAAGGGTTATAATAATAACTCACAAAACGGAAAACTTAAACTCTCATCTGCTTTCTCAGAAGTGAAGTATAACCTTTCTCATCTCTCTCAAAAGCTCAATACCTCTTTACTCTTAGTTTTAATGGAACACAACAACCCTTCTTCCTCACAATCAATCCCTAACATTGATAACCTTGCCAGCAAAATGCAAAACCAGCTCATCCTACCTCCAAACCTCACTCCCAAAGTTTACCTAAAACCAGAAAACATAACACCCATGCGCCGTCAGAACTGGAAACAAACTGTCATAGGCAGACTATGTAGCAAATTATCTTATGAGCTAAACAAAATCATAATGGATGTTAAGAATAATTGGAACCTCAAATCTGGGGTGACCAATAAGTTATATCATCACAAAAGAAACTTCTATCAGTTCCATCTGAAAGCAAAGGACGACTTCAACATGCTAAATGAAGGAGGTGCTTGGTGGTTGATGAACTCTCTTGTAGTTCTGGTGGAATGCCCAGAATTTGGTCCCTCTTTCATAAATGAAGAAGATTTTTTCAAAATCAAAATCTGGATGCATATTAAAAACTGTCCTTTCAACTTCATAACGAAGATCAATCTAACTGTTATATGCAAACCAGCAGGTAAATACCTAACCCGTAACAAACCATATGGGAGATATGACGAAGAAAAGAATGTTGAATGCCAAGTCATTATTAAAGTCAATGAAGCCTTGCCTTATGGCTCTCAAGTATTTCCAACTCCTTTCAACCCGGTTTGGCTTGAATTTTCTTACAAACTCTTTGGGTTACCTCTCTGCAATGTCTGCAGATGGGTAGATCACTCAACAAAAAAAATGCTCTCTCAACCCATTGAAAAACAAAAGTCTAACTCAAACCCCAGAGGCTGAAAAGGAAAAACCAAATCCCAATGCCCTAGACCCAAAAATCAACACCCTCAATTCTCATTCTGTACCTGCAATCAACTTTCTCGGCTAACAAAGAAAAAGGAAAATCTTTCCTTCAACTTTCACAAGACGATTTATGTGAGCAATTTCAAAACACTAAGACTACAGAGACCCAAAACCAGGCCTATAAAAAACCAAAAATCCATCAAGCAAAAACCCAACCCGAACCCATATTAAGAAGCAATACAAACCGAGAAAACCAAATATGAAGAAAGGAACTGTTGCTGGAGAGAAATTAGGGAAAAATCCCAATCCTTTCTCCGTAAAAATAAAAAATCCAACTCCTGAAAAATAAACCCCTCTTACATTTTCTTTCTTGGGAGAATCCTCTCATTCTCAGGAAAACAGAAACTCAAACCCATGGCGATGGAAGAGAAATTCCAACCAACTTAACCAAACAAACCCTAACACAACAACCAATTTAGATGACATCAATATCCTTGAGCAGAAGGATCAATCCTGTGATGAGATTCTTAATAACAGAAAGAGAGGAACAAACTATGGTAAGGAATCAACTAAGTGAAACAGAAAATCCCCTTCAAAGGAAGAAGAAAAATTGAGTGAATCCGTAAACCCATTCAATTCACTTAACAAAGAGTCGGAGACATCTCAAGCTCCTATTCAGGTAATCAATTTTAATGAGGGGATTGCAAACCAATCCTCTGAGGTCGAAATTCCTACTTCAATCTCGTCTGGTGATTTAATCCCTTTTGATTCTGTTATGGATAATCAAAGCCAAAATGAGGTAACCCTAAACTACAATACTTTCAATTTCTTTCTACTGCTCTTGACTATTATGAATCTAGATTACTGCTCAAAACATGATAGAACACATAATACAACCATGAACTACAACCATATGAATGTGTATAAATTTCATGTCATTACTATGAATGTGCCTGTTTTTATGTGGTTATGTACCTCCCAGACATTTACCATGAACTCTTTGAAAACCTTATATTTCGTCAACATTTACGTCTCTCCAGCTAATATGTTTGTTTGTAATGCTTTAGGATATAAAATTCTACCAGGTCAGTTCTACACACGTTTTGTCTAAGTAAAATTAGTTTATCCTCATGTATCCTACTTCTGGCAGTTCATTAAGAGAATAGCATGGAACTGCCAGGGCTTAGGAAATTACTCTAAACCAGAAACTTACTCTAGTTTAAATGACCTTTTAAACAAAGAAAACCCAGACATAATATTTATTTCTGAAACGAAACAACAAACAGATACTGTAGAAAAAATTCTTAGGAAAATAAATACAACTACTGGATTGTACCTCCTAGTGGTACAGCAGGAGGTATTATTCTAGCTTGGAAAAACAATATTAACCTAACTATTTTAGACTATACTGATAACCAAATAAATGCTAGAGTTTTCGATCAGTCAATAGACTCGGATAATCACGGGTTTCTACGGCAGCCCGTACAGACCAAACAAAATAGACTCTTGGTCCATGATCAGAAATATGGCAAACACGGTCACAGAGCCATGGATTATAATAGGAGATTGTAACATTATGTTACATGAATCTTAAAACAAAGTAGATTTCCTTTCAACCAAAGTGAAGCTAACACATTTCTTAACCTCTTACATACTCTCGAGTTACGCGACTTAGGCTTTACAGGGTACCCTTTCACCTGGAACAACATAAAAAACAACATTGATTTTATGGAACATAGACTAGATAGAGCCTTAGCGAATAATGCTTGGTTTAATACTTTTCCTAAATGTAACATAACCCATCTAGCTCCCCTAATTTCATACCATGTTCCAATATGCCTTAATACTTTTATGAATTGGAATGATGAGGCAAAACCTTTCAAATATTTTGGCCCATGGATGAGCCATCCTCAATGTAAGACAATTATAGATAATGCCTGGTCCTCTAGAACTAATGGCTCTGCTGCCTATTGCTTTACTAAAAAACTTAAATCAGTCAAATACAACCTTAGCAGATGGAACAAAGACACCTTTGGAAATATTAACACCAACATAAAGAATTTAAAACAAAAACTTGATGAAGCCAACAAGAATTTGCCCTCAGCAATAAAAGCTAGAGAAATGTCCAAAATCACTTTAGATTTGAAAAACTGGTACAATATAAAAGAAGAATTTTGGAAAGTAAAAAGTAAAGAACAAAACATCGCCCTAGGAGATAGAAATACCCAATGTTTCCATGTTGCTGCTAGACAGAGATATCAAAGAAATATAATAGACACTATTAGAGACCAAAACAATAATTGGCTCCAGGAAAAAAGCGAAATCGCAAACTGTCTAAACCAGCATTTTAAAACAATAGCGACTAATGTCAATCCAACCATAGATGAAAACCTAATAGATCTCATCCCTGCCAACATCTCTGAGACTGACAACATAATTCTTGAATCTATCCCATCTGATATTGAAATTCGAAATACCCTTTTTGCTATGGAACCAAATAAAATCCCCGGTCCCGATGGTTTCCCTCTAGTGTTCTTCCAAAAAAATTGGGAAACAATAGGTCCTGACCTCATTCAAACGATCCAGTCTTGCTTTAGAACTTGTTTGATTCTAAAAGAACTTAACTCTACCTTTATTTCGCTTATTCCTAAAGTTCCAAAACTGGTCACGGCTGCTGAATTCAGGACAATATCCTTCTGCAACACTATCTATAAAGTGATCTCTAAAATTCTCGCAAATAGAATGAAACATCTGCTAAACCGTATTATCGATCCGTTCCAATCTGCCTTCATTCCGGGAAGGAAGATATCCGACAATATTACAGCAGCCCATGAACTAATACACAATATGCGCAAGAAAAAAGGTCTTATGGTTTTAAAAGTTGACATGTGAAAAGCATTCGACAGAGTCGAATGGGGTTTCCTTATTCACATAATGAAAAAATGGGTTTTTCAAAAAACTGGTGTAATCTGATCTACCAGTGCATTTCAACCACTAATCTGTTTATTCTTATGAATGGCTCTCCTTGCGGGTTCTTCAAACCTACAAGAGGTCTAAGACAGGAGGACCCCTTATCCCCATATCTTTTTCTTTTTTGTATGGAATCCCTGATCAGAACCTTTTTACATGCTGAAAACCTCAACATGATAAAAGGCCATAAAATAAACAAAAATGCTCCCTCTGTTACGCACCTTCTCTTCGCAGACGACTGCCTGGTCTTCTGTGAAGCTTCAATCCAAGCAAGCAATAACCTAGTGAAACTTTTTACTGATTTTGGCAATGCCTCAGGACAGTTAATAAACTTAACCAAATCTGGCGTGTTTTTTAGTGCTCATACTGATGAGCTAATAATGGAATTCAAACAAATCTGAACATAAAATCCATACCCCTTGAAGACAAATATCTAGGTGCTTCGTTGTTCACACATAGATCCAAAGTTAAATGTTTCGAGCCAATCATTGAAATCATAAAAACCAGACTCTTAGGAATACAAAAAACTAATTTGAGTACGGCTGGAAAAATAGTTAAGATAAAATTTGTTACCTCTACGATGAGTATATACCAAATGTCTTGTTTTAGACCCCCAAAAATTTTTTACAAAGGAATTAACAAAATTCAGCGCGATTTCTGGTGGGGTAAAAACATTGAAAACCCAAAAGGTGTCTACCTCAAAGGCTGGGATACTTTCTACAATTCTCTTGAAAATGGCGGCTTAGGTCTGCAAAATATTGAACAATTTAACAAAGATATGTTAGCAAAATTAGGATGGAGACTTAAACAGGACCCTAACTCTTTATGGGGATCAATCATAAAATCTGTCTACTACCCAAAAACTGACATAATGCACTTGGATCCAACTCCAAAAAGAACTGATAGTTGGATTTGGAAAGGGATCAAAAGTGGAATTAAACTAATCCAGTCACACTGTTTTTGGTCAATAGGGAAAGGGAACAAAATCGACATTTGGAACGATTTTTGGATCCCAAACGTTAAGCCTCTTATAGATAAACCTAATATCGATACGACAAATCTAAACTTGGTTAGTGATCTAATCGACTCTGCTAAACTTGATTTATGCTTTGATCACCAAACTATTAACATAATAAAACAACTCCCTATTCCGGCAGAAGACATAGAAGATGAAGTAATCTGGCCCCTTTCATGTGACAACAAATTTTCTGTCAAATCTATGTATAATAAACTTAACAATAGTGTGCCAACTGATACGGACTGGAGCAAAATTTGGAATATGAAAGTTTCTCCCTCCATAAAGACCTTCATGTGAAAAATGGCCAACTCGATACTTCCTAATAGTATGCGAGTGGCGGCTATCCTACCATATATAAATACTGTATGCCAACTTTGTAACAACCATAACGAAACCCTCTCCCATTTGTTCCTAGAATGTCAATTTGTTTTGCAAGTCTGGAATCATCTGAATTTTCAAATGCAATATATAAAAAACTGAACAAATACCTGTTACGAATGGATGAACAGTTGGTTTAGAGATATAAATAAAGAAAGAGGCAGTAGCTTCATTGGCTGGGCCGAACTTTGTAGTACTATAAGTTGGCACATTTGGAAGGCTCGCTGCAACAAAGTTTTTAAAAAAAGAAAACCAAAACAGCTGGAACACTGCTAACACCATTTTAAAATTCCTAAATTCTTCCAACCATGTTGAGGAGGCTAACTACAACTTAACCAAAGTCTGTACTACAATCCTTTGCATGATACTGACCATAAAATTACCCCATTGCACTGTTGGCATTTCCAAGGGTTATTTAGATATAGAATTAATATTGTTATATCTATGCTCCCTGATGTTTGTGACTCTGCAATTGGTCTGACTCTAATCGTTGATGCAGGCAACTGCAAAGAAGCAAGAGGGAACTCCTCAGGCTGGAATTCCAGAGAATTGTTAGAACAAGAAGGAGCTGAAGCAGCACTTCAATGGGCAGTGGAACTCAGTGGACACCATATAGAATTTCAAAGTGATTCAGAACCAGTCCTAAAGCTCCTAATTGGGATGTATGCTAAAGCTAAGGAAGAAAGATTCAAAAATAGTACTCTTTTTGAGAATCAGAGCCACAAACTCTTTAATTTCAAAGTCTCTTCTTTCAATCTAGTTAATAGAGCCGATAACTTTCTAGCAGCTAGTATTTCGAAAAAATGTAATCAAGATATCATCAACTTCATTTGGATGGATGAGAACTTTACCATTTTGATTCAGGATCTCTCAACAAATCCTGAATACAACTGGATTTTGTATTATCCCAGCTATACTTCTTGAGTATAAGTATAGTATTTTGGGTACTTATTTTCCTATAAAAAAACGGAAATGCTATTTGGCTCCCTATTCTTTACCTCCCTATAATCTAAGGCTCACATCTATATCGAGATCCGCATTCAGATTCAGGTGAGGTTCACCATTCCCCTAATGTGGGGTTTAGATTGTAGGAAGAAAAAAAAAAAAACTTATCATTACCTGACGGTCGTGTATACCTGGGACCATTTTGGACAAATGTGATTCTATCTAAGTGGATATTAGCACTTAATTAAAAAAGTTATGTTTAATTCTGTTTCTTTCCATTAGATTCTTCCACCTAGAAATTAACAAGAAGAAAATAATGTCTTGAGGTGGGCAAGAAAAGCTAGCAACATGCAAATATGCGAATGGTAGGGCCTTTTTTTTTTGTTTTTCAATGACTGGTATGATCATGCAACCATGAGTCATAGTGTTTTTACGCGAGTAAGGGCCAAGTTAAAGGCAGTGAGCCGATTCAACCGGTTTACACGTATAGTAATTTTATGGATGCTGCTCCCCCTGTCCGTTGTGGCAGGAGTCTGCACTCTATCTACTTTTTTAAGTGGAACTTCTTAAGATATCCACCATTTTCAGAATTCTATACACATGTTTTCAAAGGGTATTTTTTAAGTTATTTATAAGGGTCTAGTTTTTGGCATTGAATCGTATCAACATTTTCTTTTTGAATGTGGGTATGCCAAGAGCTTCTCCAACGGTGAATGTGGATGTTTCATATGTGGCATTACTTTTAAGACATCTTTTAAGTAGAAAATCCTAAATATCAGGAAAAATAAAGTTTTTCTCCAACCCATAAAGTTTTCTATTACTTTTGCACTTGTTTGTAGGCATACAATTGGTTAAAATCATTTCCATTTTTATTTTTCAATGATTTTTATTAATAAATGTGACTAGGATGGGAAGACATCCTCGTAAGTGAATGTCTAAAATTAGAGGCTCACCTAGAGAATGTCTAACTTTTTTTTTGCCACATCATCTTATCATCAATGGGTTGGAGATGATTTTTTTTATAAATATGGTTATGAATCCTACGTGGATTATGACTTTTTTCTTCACACACATTCCATTGGAAGGCCGGTTCCTATGGAGGGTGGTATAACAGTTGTTTTGCCATGCCACATGGCATGACAAACTAGTTTCCCCACTATGGTAAAACTGACAAATTTTAATAAATTAGTATATTTTATTATGTTTTGTGGGACCCTTATCAATAAAAAAATCTGTTTGTTTAGGTTTGGTGGGGTCTTTATTAAATTTTAAGGTTTATATGATAATTTGTGGGACCCTTTTATAATAAAATCTGTTATAATAACTAAAAAGTTGGAGAGAAGAAAAAAATAAAACACTAACAGGGGGTTAGTCGTGAGAGAGTTTGGGAGATTTTAATGTATTTAAAAATTTAGAGGGAAAACTAGACTGGGGAGTTTAACCCCAACTCCCCAGAAATCTCTTGTTTTTTGAGAGATTTTGTTCAAGCACAAAAATATCATGAAACTCCCCCAAACTCCCCCAAATTGTAAACTCCCTATACTTCTAATATTTTATGACTAACAGGGAGTTTGAGAGATTCTAATCAAATCTCTCACCACTAACAGGGAGTTTAAGGTATTTGTAGAAACTCCCTAGAAATCTCTCACCACTAACAGGGAGTTTGAGGTATTTGTAGAAACTCCCCCACGACTAACAGGGGATTTGCTAACTCCCTTGAAATACATCAAAATCTCCCACGACTAACACCCTGTAAATATTACTGAGCGATCAACACTAAATCGCTAGCGGTGCTTACTCGATCGCCCGATATAGTCTTGACCGAGCGGTCGAGACTCGACCGCCCGGTAGATTTTTGACCTGGCCTGGCTAAGTGGCAAATTTGCCAATTAGCCAGCTCCATAGTGGGTGCAAAAATGGCAAACTTTATGGTTTGCCATGCCCATAGGAACCGGCCTAAAGAAGTGTGGAACTTATTTTCTATGTCATCATAGGGAGTATCTCTTAACTCTACTTCAGGTAGTAATATTCTTTCTTATTTCATTATAATGCATGACGAGAAGGTAAAGGAGACCAGGAGACTCAATTTTCATGGCACTAGCATTTACTAAATGTTGGTTCATATAGAAAGAGAGATGTATCCAACTTTTTGAAAATAAACAAAGAACCCCATCTCAGTTTGCAATGTCTATTACCGGACATTATGCGTACTGGCACCCTGACCATAACAATGGGATAAAACAACCTATACCTAGAACCATTCAGTACAATATAGTTTGGCAGCTTCCTGATCTAAACACTTATAAAATAAATTGTGATGCTTTATGGGTTTCTACTATTTCTAATGCTGGTTTGGAATTGTAATGCGCAATTGGACATGTACATTTAAAGGAGCAGAAATGGGATGTAGCAGAACTGCATCAGCAGAAGAAACATAAGATGTAGCCCTACTTTATGCAGTCAATGAGCAATAAGAAGAAATATATCAAATATGGTCATTGAAGAAGATAATCAAGCAACAATTCTGTACGTTCACGGCAAAAAAAAAAAACTTTATCCATTGGTAATGCAATTAAATCTTAAATGAAGCAAGGAAATTATCAGACCAATTAGTCTCTTTTTTTGGGTTCCAGTTTGCAGACAAAAAAGCAAACGGTGTTGCAGACTTATTGGCAAAAAAGGAAGAACATATATCTCTACAACAACTTGGGAAGAATCACTAGCCTTTTTAATTCCTAGAATTACTTAAGACTGTGTTAAAGCTTATAATGTAACCTACTTAAATAACAATGTCGTTGTAAGAACAGAACATGCTAATCCAACAGATTCAGTAATTGTCAGGACAACTCAACTAGAGATTGTCCAAAATGGGCCTGAATCATATGATTAGTTGTCTCTGATTTTTTTCTATTAATACATCCTTCTTATTTCCAAAAATAAATAAATATAGGAGATTGAGTGACGCTTTCACGCGTCAAGAATATACTAGTTCAATTTTATTATCCAAAAAAGTATTAGTTAAATTTCATTATCCGATTAAAATGTACTCCTTAAGGGTATTTTTATAAAGAAAGGAAAAGAGAGGTACTCTAAGTAAGTTTTCTTTTCTTTTTTATTAATATATTTTACCCTTGATTATTATTTTTACCCTTGACAAAGTAATAAAAGTACACATTTGGTTTGGTTAATTAGTAACTGAGACACCGGAGGATAACAAATTCATTTTAAAATTAAGTGGTCAAAGTAATTAGAACATAACCCCCGGTGCAAGCACTATGGTGGAAATTTTCTTGGATGAAAATGAAAGATGTAGCTAATCCAAAAAAGGAGAAAACAATTACTATGGTCCTTGGCTAACTGGATACTCAGCAGTCGGCAGAAACTTAGTTACCGCGCAAGTTAAAGGTTGATCTTGATCAGGGTAATCCAATTGCCTCCTAATGCATAATATTTCATAAGAGAACGAAAATTCTCCCTCTCACTTCTCCTTTCCGTCTACCTTGTTTTTCAAAGAACCCACATGTGAGGGATATTCCTACAAATTGGGGATACACAAAAAGACAAAAAAACATTACGATGAAATAAGTTAAAGGACCCCTTATCCAAATAATTTTGGTAATGACTAAATTATCCTTGATTAATTAGTGTTAATTATATTAATTTGTTATGCTTAGTGTGTTAAGATTAATTTTAGATTTTGATTTTATCTTTTTGAGTATTAGTTATAGAATAGGGAGAGCTGAAGAAGAAGAAAAAGGATATTGGGAGATCTGAGTGATATGAGAAATTCTAATGAGAAATTTGATGTTGGGGAATCCTCATCTCTAACTGTTATGATATTTTCTTCTTGTTTAAGGGTCTGTTTCCTCTTCTTAGGATTCGTGGCACCAATTGTATGAATGCAATGATGTATGTTCACTCTCATGCTTTTCCTTTTCGTAATTTTGAAATGGGTGAAAACCATTTTTGGGTGTTGTTTTAATATTTCGTCATCTATATGTTGTGAGCTCTATTAAGCTATATGCATGATTTTTGTTTTGTCTTAATAACTTTCTTAAATCTGTTAACCCTTTTGAGTTTATTGCTTTTACTTGTCGAATATCTGTGTCAGTATGAAGAACTACCCTCAGTTCCCAACCCTAGCCCCGTTAATCCGACCAAACCCCCAGGTAAGTCCATCCAAACCTCCATGTTTTCTATTATTCTCTTATAACTTTAAGGATTATAGTAGTTTTAGGATTTACTGATCTATTTTTTGCCGAGGTCTGGATTTTATCAAAGGAGGAGCTTGTTACTGACCTGGCCTCCTCTGGCTACAAGTTGCAAGACATCAACTCATTTTGGTTTGTCCATTCAAGGGCATGTTTCTACATCTCATCTGCTTTTGATTTTAATTTTAATCCCATGATGCGGCTACTTTTCAAGTCCACTAACATGACATTTTAATATATTCGTCAGTACATAAGCATATGGCTACATAACCAACAAGAAATGTAGTATAAGAAGTTGCTTATTATTACCGCTTCAATTTCAACTTTCGAACATTGGCCTGGGTCCTTCTTTTGTCCGTTAAGTTGCTAGTTTTTCTTTAGTAGTACAAGGTTTGTGGGTATCTTATTGTTAATTGCTACTTAGAATCTATAAACTTTAGTTAATCAATCTTGCTCTTAGTGTTTCTTGTACAAGAGTTTTCAAGCCTCCTTAGTTGTTCTTTATTATTGCTTTTCTCAAATAAGAAGTCTGGTTCTTTAGTTAGTTATTTATTTAGTATCATTAATTAGTAAATATGACTTGTTTCCATTTCTGTCTTTATGTATTGTCAAGTCTTTATCAACATTCGTTTTTCTTCTTTGAAAAGGAAATGAAGGCTCCTGGATGAAACCAACACTGCAAAGGTTACATCTTGGGTTGGTGACCCAATTGATTGTGTTCTTCCGGAGATGCAACCCAAATCTTCACCAAAAGAATCCTCGATTGTTTCAATCCAACCGCCATACGAAATCAGCAGCAGGACCCACTTTTCCTGAATACACTCTCGTAACACTTATACCACTATTGAGGTGACTAGAAGGGGGCAAAAACCCATATTGATAGTTCTATCGCAAGCTGACATGCTCTTTTTCCACAACTTTATGTGGACTCTAACATACTGCCAGTATTTGGAGACTTCTTATTGGGTATCGAAGGAGATCAGAAAATTTCTAGATTACTGATGAACTACCTTTTCTTAGTTTATGTCGGGATTTTATGCCATCTTCTCTCTTAGTTATTATAATGGTGTACTATTTTTCTTTAGTCAATGATTTATCCCCATGAGTTTCATTTGTCAAGGTTTTAGTGAGGCATCCCATGTGTGTCCAACGCCGTATCGGTGGTTTAATTGTTCTTTGTTTTCCGTTTGTAATTTTCGTTTTCTTTCTTTGCAGGGCTTTCTCACTTAGAGATAGGCAAAACAATGTATATTTTATTAATCATTAATTTAAATCATAAAAAATCCATGTGTTAGGCTCCAGAAGAGTACCACAAGCATGAATTAGTTACATTGAGTGAGACCATGTTACATGACTTATGTACTGCGCAACTCATAAGAGTTCGCGGATCACCTTCCCTCTAAAGGAAACCAAATATAAGGGCTTCACATTCCAATAGAGGGGCTTCACATGGATTCCTGGTGACTAAAAAGTTGGTTATGGGGTGTTTGATGCAATAGCAAATGAACAAGTTACCCTCCATTTAAAATAAAATCTGAACACTAAAATCAAAACCTAATTCTAATTTAAAAATCCCAGCTTCTTCTTTTTCTAAACTTCCTCTCCTTCATCAACCTTTAATCCTTTAAATCATTTGATCGTCTTCGATTAATCAACGATTTGAAATACTTGTAATTGTCGATTGAAATCTCAACAAACCAATTACGTTTGAAATGGTTAGATTGAGTGGAAAAAAAAAGGTTTCAGAAGTATTTGCGGTTGGGTTTTCCCAAAAAAACCAACCGTAACGGATTTACAGTTTGGGTTCGACCAAGGCCAAACCTTACCGTAAAACCAAACAACCCAACCATAACTAGTTTAAAATTGGTTTCCCCGACTTTACCCAGTTTCGGTTAGGAGTTCATCATCCTCTAACCGTAAATTTGTCTTACAGTTGAGTATGAAGGAAAAACCCAGCCGTAAATCGCCCTGAAAAGTTAAAAATTCAATCCTTTTACGTACTTTCACCAATTTTCAAAAATATAAAGGACATCGGTTGTGTGAATCGAAATCTAGGGTTTTAGTTTGCAAAAAAATCTCTAAAAGTTTTTTTTTTTCCTATTTTTCTTCCAACCAAACAAATACACTACACTTAATCTGATTTTTTTTTATGACTAACTATATAAAAAAAACTTATCAATCTAATCATTTGCTAATTTGATTATCAACACTAACTAAATATAAGTTGTTTAACCATTGTATAATTTTTTTAGATAAATGGTTTTTGAAATTACTAACGCATGTACCGTTTTTATCATATTAGTGAAGTAAGTCCCTCTATTGAAATGTGAAACCCTTATATTAGGTTTTCTTTAACAATGGTTCTACACATATCGCCTCTACCAACAACCCTAAAACAACCTCCTCACAATAAGCGTGGGCCCCGCCGGTTGGAGATTAGCTGGGGCCATTTTTGGGCCCTACCAATAAAAATATGTGAGTAGTTGTTTTAGGGTTGTCGCATGGGGCGCTACATAAAGAGTTTTCGTTTCTTTAAAGGGCTGCCTGCCAGACTTCCAGTGAGTCAGATTTGATCCATATTAATCACTATGTACGGAAACAGAACAAACACAGTCTTTAACTCCGAGTCATGAGATCATGACAACTACCTCTTCTTCAGTTAGTGTTTAGAAAGAGAAAGTGATGCAGCTCAATGTATTGCGAATTGACTCTCTCTCTCTCTCTCTCTCTAAAGTTCCAAAATCAAACAACTTTAAAGAAAAAACGGTTATTTGTTTAACATACGGACACCTTCCCCTCTCTTGTTCCATTTCCTCTCAATTTCACTGATCTTTCTTGAAGACGAGAAACCCATGAGGCGAGCAATAAGAAGACAACCGGAGGTACGTACTGTTATATCTAATCTGGGTTTTTCGTTGTTTTTATGTTTCAGTAAGAGAATTTTAGTTAGTTTTCCTTTGATATACTTAGCAAAAATTTGCAGAGAAGTTGGGTTGAAATCTATTGTTTGGGTTGCTCATGCCTACAGCTAATCTGGCCAAAGATTGTATTAAGGAAATTGCTCAATATCAATCCTGCTGAATCTGAATACAGTGCTGATACTGATGATGGAGACAGTGATTTTGATACTGACAGTGAAGGTATTCATAAACATAGCAACTCCACAATCCCCTTTTTGTTTTCTGTCAAATTTGGAAAATTGACATTTTTTATCTATTGGTTTTGGAATTTCTGGTGTTTTTGTCACATTGGAAATTTGGAAAATGTATCTTTGTCTGATCATTTTTGGATAAATCTGAGGAATCACTGTTGGTGTTGTTTCAATTTAGTATATGGGAGATGTTTTATCTTACATTGGCGGTGTTCTTCATTTTAATATTGTAATCAGAATATTGTGGGTGGCGAGGAGAATCACGCTTTGGAGATAAGAAAAACGGTGGGGATCGGTGTGAATCTAGAGGTAATTTGAGTTGACAAACCCAGGAAATGATTTTAGTCTGATACTAATTATTGATGTTCCAATTATAATTAAGGATATCTCTCTTACTAGTGTAGAATGGTTTTACCTTTTAAGA
This sequence comes from Papaver armeniacum, assembly GCA_023531295.1. Lineage (NCBI taxonomy): Eukaryota > Viridiplantae > Streptophyta > Magnoliopsida > Ranunculales > Papaveraceae > Papaver > Papaver armeniacum. Next base: position 34,528 of record JAJJWW010000647.1, read on the forward strand.
TGTTAAAAATGGGAAGAAACCTAAGAACGGTTGCCTCAATTTTACAAATTTTGTTTTGTAGGAACCGCCTCTGAGTTCCCTTCAAAGATAAGAAGACGTAATTCAGAGACACTTCGATCACAATATATAGACAACAAAGAGCTCAGGCATGTTCCTTCTGCCATCTTTCATGTAAACTGTTTGATTAGCTAATTTTTACTTCTTAAAGACGAGCCAAATGTAGTGCAAATACACTGAGGAAAATTGGTTAGAGCATTTTGCAGGATATTCAGAGATATAGTGATTATGAACGGTTGTCTAATTTGTTGTTTGGTGTTCTTAGGATTTCTGTTGGAACGTGGAATGTGGGAGGAAAACTGCCTACGGATGACTTAGAAATCAAAGAATGGCTAGATTTTGATGAACCTGCTGATATCTATGTGCTTGGGTAATTGCCTTCTTGATGAACCAGAATCCAAATCTTGTGGACATAAATATCTTGTTTGAAAAATCTGTTCCAGGACTACGCTTGGCAATTATCACCAGATGTACTTGTGCCATCATTTGCTTTGATCGGCTCATGTTTAACAATTATGAATCTCAATTTTATTTTTATTTCTGACTCTGTGTATTTGGATTAACTTGGTTTCTTTGGGAATTATGGTAATCCTTGCAGGCTTCAGGAGATTGTTCCGTTAAATGCGGGAAACATTTTCTTGGCAGAGGATAATCGACCAGTTGAGAAATGGGAAACCGTTATTCGTGAGACTCTGAATAGAATTCGACCTGAGAAGACGAAGCTTAAATGTTATAGTGATCCTCCTTCCCCATCGAGGTATAAACCGTTGGATGACATCCCGGATATCGAAGACGAGCTCGAAACTGACAGTGAAGATGATGCCGAAATTTATCCTTTAGATGACGATTCTAACAGTCTTTTTGAGCTCAAGAATGTACCACATGAAAACGACAATGAGTTTGTACACAAATGGGTTTCAAATTGCACAGAGAGTGCTAGTTTGCTTACATCAAAAGAACAGCAGTTTGGAAGACAATATTCTTTCTCCAAAAAGATAGACAGGTTAAGTTTTCTTCGGGGTGATGGCTGTACAGAAAACTCAGAAGCATCGGTTACCCAAGATAATGAGAAACTAAGGAAAACACTGAGCGGATCTGAAAGGATGGGTTTGGACTGGCCTGAGCAACCATTAGATTTGTTTTCTCAGCGTGTTTTAGATAGACCGAATTCTTTCAAATCATTTAAATCTTTCAAAACATTTAAGTCCTTTAAAACATATAATTCTTTTAAATTGGCTAGTAATGGGCCGTCAGAGATAGCCTTACTCAAAGAAATCGACTTAGAATCTGTAATACGTCGGAGAAGAAGATCACCTTATGTAAGGATTGTTAGCAAACAAATGGTTGGGGTTTTCCTTTCTGTATGGGTCCGTAGAAGCTTGCGGAAGCATATCCAAAACTTGAAGGTGTCGACCGTTGGCGTTGGTGCATTTGGTGTTGGTGGTAACAAGGTCAGTTCCCTTCCTTTCAATTCTTGCATTTCAGTTAGTAATTTCCTGGTGAAAGTTTTTGTATGTCTTAATATCACAAAAGTTTTCGTAACAATTTTACGGAAACAGGTATGTTTTCTCCTTTGATTCCGCTTTGTTATGTATTTGGTTCATAATATTTTGGGGGCCTCTTTTATCTTTCAGGGATCAGTGGCCGTCAGCATGTCAATCTATCAAACACTCTTTTGTTTTGTCTGTTGTCACCTAACATCTGGTGAAAAGGATTCTGAAGAAGTTCGTAGAAATGCGGACGTCAATGAAATACACCGGAGAACTCAGTTTTATCCGGATACGGCCATTGGCTTTCCCAAGAGCATTTACGACCATGAGTAAGCAAAAGGAATTTCCTTTAGACGGTTCTTTGAGATTTAAACTCTTGTTGTTTCTTTGTCAAGTGAATCACTTAAAAATTCATTTGAAGTTGAATCGTTATAATCCCTTTTCAGAAGAATTATCTGGTTTGGAGATCTGAACTACAGAATCAACTTACCATATGAGAAAACACGAGAACTCATATCGCGATTAGATTGGTGCGCATTGACTGAAAAAGACCAGGTACCTTAGCTTTTGTTCCTATAAATGTTGTTTAGATTTTTTAACCGTTGTTGGTTTTTATGTTACGATAATAATGATGTTCTTTCACCTTAACATTGCAGCTAGTTCGACAGCTAAAAAAGGGTCGTGTATTTGAGGGGTGGAAAGAAGGTACTTTAAACTTTCCTCCTACATACAAATACGAGCTCAATTCAGTCAACTATGCCGGGGGAGATCCCAAGTCTACGAGGCGCAATCCTGCATGGTATGGTTTTTACTGACCCCAGTACAAATAATTTGGTTGATATTTTGTTCTCCTGGTGATCAGTTCTTTAAAGCCTTTTAATATGCAGGTGTGATCGCATTCTTTCTTATGGAAAAGGAATCAGGCTCTTAAATTATAAGAGGATCGAATATACGCTTTCTGATCATCGTCCTGTGAGGGCGACTTACATGGTTGATGTTGAAGCATTCGATCAAAGGAAGCTACAGAGGGCTCTTACATTCACGAATGCTGAGCTGGAGGATAGAGGGGCTTTGTCAGACCCTGAATACTAGCCATTGGAGATTTAGAAATGTTTCTCCCTATCCAATGACTGTCCATTCTTTATACAGTATATCTCAGTATCTAGTTGTCCAAGGGTATTATACACTGATTCAAGATGTTTTTACTTGGATCATTTAGAAGTTACTGGCGCAGAGTTGCCAAGGATGATTGAGAGACCCTCTGTGAGTCTCAAAAGTTGCAGATGCTTTTTGTCTGCCTTTTTTTCTTTTTATATATTGATTTGTTTATTTGTGTTGTAAATGTTAGTGTTCTGTAAATGTGTCTCACTGTCTTGTAATGTTTTAGACCAGGTATATTCACATAGTAAATCAGAAATTGTAAACTTGATAAACTGTAGATCAGTGTATATCAGAAATTGTACTTTGGACTTTCTGTTTGCCTTTTTCCTATTATAGCATTGCGTTCAAAGATGAGAATAAAATGGATATCTCCATCCATCCAACGTTACCTTATTCTGCTTTAATGGTGTTTGTGTGAATGTTGCATCTGTCTTTGTTTTACTCAATTAGTATTTTTAGAGTGAATTGATTTGTGTGTGATATATATGCGTACTTGCATACCATTAATTCAGACGTTCCTAAGAATAAAAGAACTAGACAAGTCTTAAATCAGTCTCCGTCAGTCTCCATCAAAGGCATACCGGATCCGAATTTCAAACAGAAACATTATTATAGGCTTAAGCTCATGACTGAAACACCTCTTATTATAAACCACGCATGCATATCATTATACAATACACGCAAACCATAATAATAATCTTTTTGATTAGTCATACATACACACCATAAATGAATGAAGGCCACATAATTACTCATAAGACTTATAAGCTCATGATTGAAACACCTCTCTTAATAATACAAGCATTTAATTATTTTCAGTAATATCATCGTCTAATCTATCCAATCACCTTAGGATGCACAGCAGCTGTGTAGTTATTGGGACATCCAGCCGGGGGTGGTGAAACCACATTGATGGGTGTGGTCTGAGGTGGTGAAACCAAATTGGTGGGTGAAGGCGGAGGTGGCGAAGCCACATAAGTGGGTGAAGGCCGAGGTGGTGAAACTGCATTGGTGGGCGTTGGCGTGAGCAGAGGTGGTGAAACTACATAAGTGGGTGTGGACCGAGGAGGAGCGGAAGGCGAAGTATCACAGTGATCACGTAAAGTGCCACTCTCTCCAGATGTAAAACCCAAGGATGTAGCATTGAAGGCCAACAATCATGACATAAGGTACTTACAGCTCTGCAGCATTCAAAACTAAGTTTTGTTTCTCCATGATCAAGAAAGAAAACAATAATCTCCTGAGTACACAAATGTACCTCAGAAAGTGCACTCCAGCATTCGGCCAGACCATCACCAGCTTCTCCATTGAGACGGACTGCTAGTGTTTTGCTTATTGTTGTTGGTTTGTTCATGCTTGTCAATTCCCTTGATGCCATTACTACTGTCAGCGTAGTAGTGCTTACCATGAAAGCTGAAATTGTTAAAAGAGTAATCATCGTGATGTTCATAGAAGCCATCAATAATGAGTATGGGTGGATATAGAGATGCAGCGAGAGAAAGAGAGATGTGAACTATTGGGGTTCAGAGTTGGATATATATAGACAGATGATTAGAATGTACTGTATGCAGTAAAACATGAAGCTAGGAATATATAATTGCAGGAGTTTTAGTTTAAATTGTTTAGAGCATGCATGCAGTAAACTTACATGCATGAACGTAAGATTTATTAAATGTTGTAGTTGGACATGTAGGTGAACTGATTGAGAAGTATAACTAGACTGTTTTACAATTTAATATCCAATTAGTACCCACTTGCTTACAGTAACTGGGGCGGCTGGTTGGCTATGCAGCTTAGATTTGGACTAGACATCCATAGACTGCTTCCCACACTATACACCTCTACAATCCTATAGATTTGGACTAGACATATATGACTGAAACAAACAAGAGTAACGAACTGACAAGGTAGGTTCCTATTTATGAACAAAAAGAGAGAGACAAGATAAAAAGAAAAGGCGAAATACATCTAAATAATGGGAGTTTGAGCAGACGATAGATCGGGTTTAGGTGTAGTTTATGTAAGAAGCGTGCTTAATAGAAACCGAGCATCATCCAGGTATGTTGCATTTTCATACATGGCGGTTATGGTGGAGAGCGTCTGATGATGTTGGTAAACTGCAATAGAGTTTTTTCTTCCTCGTTTTCTTCTACACTATACAGGTCAGGGACGGAATGATGTTGCAAACTTGCGTGTACCTCGTAATTGTATACTTGTCATGCGGATGCCGATCCCATATGGCTCTCTCAAACTCGAAGCGTGCTACTTTATTTCTTTTGGGAATTTTCTCAAACACTAATTTTGCGGATAAAAACTAGTTTGGGACAAGCCCCTTCGAGGGGTATGCAATTAAAGTTTTGTGCCCTGCAAAAGAGGGCACAAGACATTTAAATCCCCATTAATGCAAGGCTGGCGTTCTGTTATGACTTATGAAATATTTGTTAACTTCGAGAAGAAAAAAATAATGTACCAAGAGGTTTACACTCAGTCATTGGATACACCAGTCTTGCAGCAATCTTACTTAAATAGCTATTAATGGAGTTCAGAATCTCATGGAAGTTGCATTTCTTACCTTATACTTGAGCAAGTCAGATTGGCTACTGTCACAGCCTTACAGGCTAATATAAATCTCCCATTGAAGTACCAAACGCACAAAACCGATCTTAAATATACGAACTAAAATTTGGTTGGTGATAGGAGTTGTGAACGCTATAATGCTTGGTCATCAACAGTGGGTAGATGGCGGATGCTTGGCTTGCGGAAATTAAGTACTTGGCCCAGTAGAATACTAGGGATATACTTGTGTTTTGTGTTGAGATTATTAGTCCCACATTGTCTAGGCAATCTAAGATCCTGCGGTTAATAATCCTAAGGGCCTCTCCACTCATCGCCAATTGGTTTTGAGTTGGATGCCCATATTCTAATATTTTGACCATGTTGTGTTCCAGCATCACTATCGAGAAGGTAACTGTGCAGCATACGGGTAGTTGCGGAAAATCCTACAACTACACCCTTATGATGATAATAACACAAAGTCTAAGTCATTTTGATCAACCTAAATGTTAATGATATTATTCACCATTTTGACACTTGTATGAACTTTCTAAACTGTTTGTGGTAGATGTATACAACTCTTACAATAGATTCAAGTTAGGTTTCATACATAACAATGGAGAAACAAGAGTGAAAGCTAAAATCTAAGATGAAACTTGTTCCTCTCTTTAACGATAATTTCGTTAGCTTATTTCTCCTCACCGATCTCTTTCTCTCTATCATTTCTGAGCCCTTATATAGGCAGATTTATCAGTGGAGATAATCGTAATTCACATGCAAGATCATAGTTGACTGATTCTGTTTCGTTTGTCTTACTCTTGAGCTTTTGGGAGTTTGTCTCTATCTGTCGCGCTGCTGCTTGATTCTTCGTGCTTCTTCTAGCAGAGATGATGATCGCGTTATCTTTATCGTGCAACTATACGTTCGCGCTCTTTCTGAAACAGGTCAGTCTTCCCTATTGATTCTTATTGGTCAGTATTCCCTATTGATGAATACGAAAATGCAGAAAACAAATGAAGCGGATTGATGATTGCTTTATAGATGTATGTTAGGGTTACAAGCAGGTTATGCAGAGAAGGAATTGTTGTCTGAGATGGAATAAGTGGAATGCATGGAGTTGCAGGTTATGACTATGGTTGAGTTATGAAGTGTGAGTTGATGCACAGTTTCAGTTGGTTGCAGCTGTAAGGTGTGTGTTGAATGGCTTGAGGCAGCTAAGTAAGTGTTGATATGTGCAGAAGAATGAGCTGAGATAGTACTAGGAGATGTGGAAATTAATGGCTAGGCTTTTCTGAGCTAAACTGAAGCGACTTGGTGATGTTGTGTTGGTGGTTGTGCTGGTGTGAAACAGAATAACTGATGGAGGTGTTTGTTGATGACCTGAATGAATGCAGAGCTGAGAGTGCTAGGAATTAAGGTTGCAGGGAGCAATTATGGCGCAACACACAACCCTAGCCTACATTTGAAATCCAATTCAAATGATACTAAGTTGCTTAACAGTGTGAAGACTAAATTGATAACTGAAACTGAGTTTCTCAACAAGGAGAAACGCGAAGTGATTTTAATCTTCTCAAACAAGAGAAAACTCAACTAGGAATGGATGTTGTACTACTCAAGAAAAGAAACTCTGAAGTGGAAACTGGTTTTGAATGCCTCCAAGATGAGAAGAGTAAGTTGCATAGTGATATTGAAGTTTTGAACAAAGAGAAGGTAAAACTAGGAAATGATTTTGAACTCACCAACAAAAAGAAGGATAAGTAGCAAAATGATATTGAACTTCTCATTGAGGAGAAGGATAAATTGCAGTCTGATATTGAATTTCTCAATGAAGAGAAGGCTGAATTTGTTCGATCCGTGACTTCTGAGGTTAATGAATCATTTTATCAACGTGAGAAAACATTGGCTGAGAATGAAAAATTGTGCATAGAGCTTAAAGAGATGAACCAAACATTGGTTGCCAAGGAACAATATTATACTGAGGAGATTCATGAAGCTCGCCAAGAACTTATCAAGGTACATCTATCTAAACGTGTTTTTACTTTACAAGTTGTTTTTCTTTTTATTTTTCAACCTTAGTTTGATCTAAATGTATGTGATTACTATAGGTAATGAGCCAATGGAGTCAGAAAAGGTAACCAGAAACGGGATTGGAGTAAAGAGAATAAGAGAAGACCAAGTGCTTTACAATTTTAGGGAGAAGAAGAGAGCTACGCTGAAAGAAGTGATTAGTTTTCAATTGAACCGTACATGAGCCTCAAGTACTTCAGCTGCACAGTAAGAATATACAGTAATGTCTATTTTTTCAGATTTTTTGGGTACTCTATGGGGAGAATGCTAACATAACAAAAGATTATAGTGCGGGAAAGAATTAGCTGATGATATAATGATAAAATGTGGAAGGATATAGGGCTGTTAACAGTCTGCTCATGATGTTCATCTGAACTTCAGATTCTGGAAATCCTTACGTTTTGTTATTCCCCAATTTTCTTGCAGAATATTTTTGCCTAAGACAAGACTAAAGGTAAATGACATCATTAAAATGATAGAAATCTTGACCCCTAAGATGGGACGTGAGTCTTGTGACTTGAAGGTATTACTGCAATTTCCTAGTTCATGTTACGAAATAAGTTAATGGTGGGGTTAATAACAAGTATTCTTCCCATTGGGACTAAGGCTGCACACGAACCGGTCAAGAAGACCTGTACCGGACTGGAACCGGAAAAACCGGACCGGTACCGTACCGGAACCAATGTAGCCGGTACAGGGAACGGGAATGAAACATGGGAACCGGTGTAGACCGGGACAGGGAACGGTTCTTCGCTTGGGCCCGGCTTGTACCGGACTATAAGTACCGGTTAATATGAGTCGTGGATATAAACTTGTTATTTGATCCTAGCCATCTATGCTAGGTATTATCTAGACTATCTATATCATAATTATCAAGTAGTATCTCCCATTCTTCTTTTTTTTCTTTTCTCCGAGGAACAACGAGCTTCTTCACTATATGTGTTAGTCAAGAACAGAGAGAGCAGAGATAATTCTGCTGTTGATTGTGAGGGTTGAAGAAATTAAGACGAAAGATTAATGAAACTAGGGTGATTTGTTTCTGCAATTGAAGAATTGGGTGTTTGTTGTTGTTCAAAGGAGTAGGGTTTCAATTTGAATCGAGAGATTCTGATCTAGATGAAGAAAGAAATAGGCAGAAGATTGAATCTGATTTCTAATTTCTTTCTCTGATTATCCTACGCTTCTCTAATTTTTGTATTCATAATTATCCTATGGTATGTGTTTGTTATGGTTTTCATGAGCACTCATCTTTCAATTTCAGTTAAGATTTTAAGCTAATTATATTTGTTAGGGTTTTGAGTTAATTATATGAATTTCAATTTCAATTCCTGAATCTCTAGTTTCTATCTAATGGGTTATGTACTTCTGTTTAATATGTTAGGAACTGATAGTTGTGGATTGACATAATTTTGTTTGTGTATCATCGATTCATTGGAGATGATGAATTAATGGGTCTCTGAATATGGTTAGGGATTGATCTGAACCAGGGAAAGAATATTTGTTGTAACTAATTGATGCTGTGAAGCACATAGATGAAGAACCGATGTAGCACTGGTAGTTGTGAATGGTGATATAGAAATAGGGAAACAAATGGATTTTGTAGCTAAATACAGAGTGTTGTGGTCATGGACAGTGCAGTGAACTTTGAACTTTGAATTCTTTGTTTATGGAAATGTTGTTTTTAGTTTCTACTGTTTTAATGTGTATCAGTTATCTTTAGTATCAAAGTTTGCAGGTAAAAAAGAACTTAAGAATTGAATGTTTGATTTACGTTTTGTTTGAGATTGAGTTGGAAATTTGGAATGGATTGAGAAGAATGAATTGAAGTTAGGGTTTAATTCCTGTTTGATTGAATTTTTGAGTAATGAAGATTGGAATACTATAAAAGTTCAGGTAAAAACATGGTACCGGCTTGTACCGGACCGGTACCGGAGGTACATGTATAACTCCAGGTACAAGTACAGGTACCGGTCCTCAAAATGAGGTACCGGTCAACACCAAGTACAGGGACCGGTTCCATAAGAGAACCGGGCCGTACCGGACCATGTGCAGCCCTAATTGGGACTGAAATAGTCATGTCATGTTTCATTGTTTTCCTTAACGTTTCTCTACATTTGGAGCTGAAGATTGACACACTTAGCATCTATATGACAGATGTTTTGTGGTCATTAAATTGCTGAATATATTGCAAATTTAGGATAGGATACTTGACATCCTAATAATGGGACACTCTACCCATACTTATCACTGTTGATATATTGCAAATACATCATGCAGCCATATTTTGGTTTATGAATCGACGCATTTTTCGTTTTGGAAAAGTGATACTTTCACATTTCGTTTTAGGAAAAGTGATACTTTCGTCCCGTTTTAGAAATAGTGATATTTTCGGTCCGTTTCAGAAAAAGTGACACTTTCGCTCCGTTTCTGACGAAAGTATCACTTTTTCTGAAACGAAGCGTAAGTATCACTTTTTTCGAAACAGGGAGAAAGTATCACTTTTTCTGAAACGAGGTGAAAATATCACTTTTTCTGAAACGGGGTGAAAGTATCACCTTTTCTTAAACGGGACGAAAGTAGTCGCAGACAAACCCCATCTTCAGATTCTTCTTCGGTCATCCCTCCCACCGTGGCAACGGTCGTACTAGTATAAATCTCCCATTGAAGTACCAAACGCACAAAACCGATCTTAAATATACGAACTAAAATTTGGTTGGTGATAGGAATTGTGAACGCTATAATTCTTAGTCATAGGAATTGCTTGCGGAAATTAAGTACTTGGCCCTAGAATAATTCTTGTGTTTTGTGTTGAGATTATTAGTCTAGGAAATCTAAGACAGTGGGTAGGTTTTGAGTTGGATTTTGACCAAGTTGTGGCATCACTATTGCTTGTGCATATTTTGTCTAAAAAATTAAGAAAAATCCTACAACTACACCCTTATGATGATAATAACACAAAGTCTAAGTCATTTTGATCAACCTAAATGTTCATGATATTATTCACCATTTTGACACTTGTATGAACTTTTAAACTGTTTGTGGTAGATATACTTGTAGATTTTGTACATAACAATGGAGAAACAAGATAACAATAAGATGAAACTACTTATCATTTCTGAGCCCTTATATAGGTAGATTTATCAGTGGAAGATAATCGTAATTCACATGCAAGATCATAGTTGACTGATTCTGTTTCGTTTGTCTTACTCGCTAGGCTTTTGGGAGCTGTCTCTATCTGTCGCGCTGCTGCTTGATTCTTCGTGCTTATTCTAACGGAGATGATGATCGCGTTATCTTTATCGTGCAACTATAAGTTCGCGCTCTTTCTGTTATCGCGTGATTATTCTTCCCCTTGTTTTTTGGTAATTTTTATGTCTTCGTGTTTAAGGTTGTTTTGCTTAGAGCGAAGTTGTATATTTGTCTTGTGCGATATTTCGTCCGTACAATACGATCAATGGTCTTACTAATGTATGGATTGGTGTTCCTCCTCCATTTTGAACATTGTTTTGTATAGTGATGATTGGGGAGAGTCTGGAAGACTTTGAACAGTATTTTGAACAGTGGTGCTCCTCCTCCATTTTGAACAATGTTTTATATAGTGAGGTTTGTAAGGCTTACTTAGTTCTCGAATGAGCTCCTCTTACCAAAAAAATAAAAATAAATACCAAGTATGTATATATTTAGTCTGAAGCCTTTAAAAAACCCGCTAAAAGTCTGCCTCAACAATCGTCTAGACCAGAACATAGAAGTGTTAGTTACCTTGGCCCAGTAGGCCAAAGTATACGCAACATTGTAACAATTTCTTGGTTGAAAGTAAAAATTACATGCCACGAGGCTAGAGGAACAGACGAAAAGGGAAATGTTTTCTAAAAAAGCATCCGTACGTTGATTACCTTCAAAAAAAAATATTGCTAAAAGTTGGTCAAACAGCTCCTTAGCATCTCTCCACAATAACATTGGTGAGGTACAACTCCCCTGCCTTCTTTTGCACCGCGCAAATTGCTCTAACTACTGCTTATTTAAGAGATTATACTTCAAACATGATGGTGGCACAAAAGAAAGCTTTATTTGCTAAATTTCTCATTACATAGCCTATACTGTTAGCCATAGATACCGAGTCAAAGTCTTCGTCAGTAATACATTTGATCCATACAGGAGGAGGAGGCATCCATTTTATAATAGTAATGACAACCATAAGTGTTCTAGGGGTAAAAATTGGTGTTCTACAGGCTATCCTAGATCTAGCTCTAGCAATAACAACACCTGGAGTTTTCTTGTTGTCTCTGAATATGAGGTTGTTCCCACTATTCCAAACCGACTACAAAATAGAAACAAACATACACTTGGATTCATCAAACAAAGAAATAGACACATTAATCATCCATTGGAACTACCAGTCCAGAATGGAAGAGTTAGAAAGATTGTTGGTAGGTAAACACGGAGGATAAGCGTACAAAACAACACTAGCAAAGGGACAAAGAACCAAATCATGCATAATAGATACATTTGAAGTCAAGCATCTAGGGAAAATCACAGATTTAATAGGCACTCTAATCTGGAGAACAATTTTGGCAGACAAGGAATTTTTAGATGCTTTCAAGAGAATATTTTGAATACAATGCATGTGCGGGACTCTAATTTTCCAAATTCCCTTCTAAAATTTTTAATTGGGGAAAGTCTAAGACCTATAAGACCTAAGTAGCAGATGTAAAACTATTACCATTCTTGGACCTGGAAATGCCTTCAAACTAGGGCTCTGAGGGACCAAAGGATTAGGCTTAGCAGAACCCATAGTTTGGATACAATATTATCACACTATGGGTCAGTAAATTGACTATCCCCAAGGGACCCCAACAATCCAAGAGAGAAAGGTTTAATGGTTCCTTAATGGTATAAAGGCATCTTCAGGTCTAAGAAAAAGTAAAAAGACACTTGGTGTTAAGGAAATCATAGTTAGGAAAATATATGGCTTTAAGAGTAGTGCTTAAAAGAGAGGTAAAGTTCTAAACTAGTTTCCAGGCGTTCCTTACAAGCATTGCAAGGTATTCAACTCAACTTTCCGGAACCCAAACTACTTTCACTCTTAGGAGAACAAAGAATATCCCAACTAAGCAGATACAAATTTTTGTCCTTCGGGTCTAAGGTTTCCCCCACCAGAATTAACATAAATGAGAGCCCATCTTCCTACGGAGGGATTTAGGAATTAAAGAAGCGATCATTTGATAAATGCGGATAGTCTGACCAACATGCTTAACCAAGGAAGTGCGAGTGACTTAGGACAATAACTTATGATACAAAGAGGAGATTTTAGTATCAATAGACTGTAAGAGGGTCATATGAGTTTGAATTATGGATTCCTGAAAATTTATGGGGGTACCCAAATATTTTTCTCCAAGATTAAGGGAATGGATATTCAGGATGGTGGAAAGTTGACTAGTCAAGGTATTGGGAGCAACCTTACAAAAGACAATACCAGACTTATCAAAATTACAACAACATTTATGAAGATAATCCTTAGTGTTTTGAAAATCATGCACAATAGCCTTAGAGAAAGCAAACAATCAAAAAAAAAAAAAAAAAAAAAAAAAAAAAACAGGTGAGAGATAGCTGGAGAATTTCTACTAATCTTGATCCCTTGGACAAGATCACGTCTTGTCGTCTTGTCATCTTGTCAATACAAGAAGACAAAGCTTCATAACAAGATATAAAGATAAGGAGATAAAGAATCTCCTTGTCTAAGACCTCTTTCGGGTTTTGTTAAGCTAGTTGGGACACCATTAATGAGGGCAGAATAAGAAATCGTAAGCAATGCATTGTATAATTAGGGACAATGCTCACGTAGCCTAGATTTTTGAGAACTTTTTCCAAGAATTTTCCATAATCCATCTTATCATAAGCCTTAGACATATCAAGAAGGGATTTACATAAAGAGTTTGGATCAATTTAGGAAAGATTTGATACAATAGGAGTTCTAAAGGGACAAGGACTTGTCCGCGTGAAGGGATGGATGGTCAAGGTCTAGGCATGCCTCAAACAAACCTATACACGGTTTTGGGCTTACATAATCAAGTCATAGCACTGTCCTAAAAAGGAAAGCCATACAAAATAAATTTGAGTCAAAACAGGAAAGTGTTTAGTTTAAGTGACGAGATTCTATAAGAAGATTTTAATTAAATAAAGAGAGTATTTAATTAACTAAAAGTGGATGGTTAATAAGGAACAGGTTCAGAAAAAGAAATCGGAAGAAAATACAAGTAAGAAATGAGTTTGACTCAAATAAGGAAACCTAGTCATAAGGTTTTTTACCAGAGGTTTAATTAAGAAAATTAATCCCTAATTTTCACGTCCATCTATGCTCTAGGCGATGTGTAACATCCTCTCATGCTTCTGATCGAGCCTACGACGCCTAGCATCCTCTCATAATTCTGATCGAGCCTTTGCATATATAGCTAATATTTCCGAGAATGTGCATACTTACGAAAGTCTCGCAGCATGCATATAATTGGTTTCAGGGTGCGGGGGCGGATGGCTAACAAACTTAGAGGAGTTCTAAAGGGACAAGGACTTGTCCGCGTGAAGGATGGATGGTCAAGGTCTAGGCATGCCTCAAACAAACCTATACACGGTTTTGGGCTTACATAATCAAGTCATAGCACTGTCCTAAAAAGGAAAGCCATACAAAATAAATTTGAGTCAAAACAGGAAAGTGTTTAGTTTAAGTGACGAGATTCTATAAGAAGATTTTAATTAAATAAAGAGAGTATTTAATTAACTAAAAGTGGATGGTTAATAAGGAACAGGTTCAGAAAAAGAAATCGGAAGAAAATACAAGTAAGAAATGAGTTTGACTCAAATAAGGAAACCTAGTCATAAGGTTTTTTACCAGAGGTTTAATTAAGAAAATTAATCCCTAATTTTCACGTCCATCTATGCTCTAGGCGATGTGTAACATCCTCTCATGCTTCTGATCGAGCCTACGACGCCTAGCATCCTCTCATAATTCTGATCGAGCCTTTGCATATATAGCTAATATTTTGATACAAAATGAAGTTCAAAGTTAGGGTTCTCATCGGAAAAGTTCCAAAAATTAGGGTTTCCACTTGTTATTGAGTGAAATTTCAGTTGTCACAAGCTTATGGTGGAGGCCCTTGATATCAAGCATGCCTCGGCTAATTGTCATTATAAAATGACATGTAAATGCATAAGTGTGAGTGATCAGATTCAAGCTTAAGTCAAAGAAAGCTTACAAATGAAGATGCGTTAACACTATGGAATTGCGTATAGTTGTCACAAATTACTCAGTAAGCTCACGTCAAGCTCGGATTAAGCACCGTCTCTTAGAAAAACTCTTGTCAAAATCGGGTTTCACGAGATGCAGTTGACAGGACGAATTGAAGGTTGAAAGTCAACAGACATGACTCATCTTGGGATCCGGTAGAACTATCAGATTCATAATCATACATTATTTTTGATATGATCTTCTCACTACACCAAATTTTTGGATTAGAAACAGAACCAGGCCGTTACTAAAACGGGTTGTAACGGCCCTCGCCTGTTGCAAAAGTGGGTGTTTCATTTTTTTGTAACGGCTTTGTGGCCGTTACGAATTTTTTTTGTAACGGCCCTCGTAACAGGCTTGAGCTGTTACGAATTTGCCACATGGTAACAGCTCAGGGCCGTTACGAATTTTTTTTGCAACAGAGCTGTTGTAACAGTTTAGAGCCGTTACGAACTTTTTTGTAACAGCAAAAAAATTACTGCCGGTCAACCTTGACCTAGTCAAAATTGGTCAATATTGACCAGGTCAAGGCTGACCGGCAGTAATTTTTCTGCCGGAAATAAGCCGAAATTCTAAGTTCAATACATTCATGACCACACTCAACAACAATTTCTTCAATCTATGCAAAAGAACATTCATTCCATTCATAATCACATTCATTCAATTCATCTTAGGTTCATATAACAAAGAAACTGAAATTTCTCTAAGTACCAAATTTCTCAAAGAAACTTTCTAAAGGAATACATACAAATACAAACTTACTGCCTACAAAACTTGAATACATGGAACTTACCAAGCGTGAAGCTCCTTTGTTCTATATCATTCAAATAACAACAGCTAGTTCGTTATATCCTTTGCAGGCTTGCTTTGTTGAAAGCTTGGGCATCAAAAAACTCGATGTAGGCAATCCTGCAAAATACAACTGGCAGCATTATTATGACAAGTAAACTGGAAGAAATAATGTTCAAAATATAGATAAATTACAAAGTAGATGTATCTATCTCACTGAAGTATATACAGTCATTTACTTTGTAGTTTAGCATCTTTTAATACCAATGAATGTATGTCAAGTGGACATACAAGTTAACGTTTTTTAAGAAAAACTTATGTTATCTTATCTATCTCATACCTTGGCAAAGCACCAACTTTCGAAGCTTGCTTCAGATTCCGTAACCGGTTCTTTTAATTCTTTTCAACACGCTGCTTCTTTTATGTTTGTCCCTTGGCAAAAGGATCCTCTCCTGGCTCTGCAAACACCAAGACATAGAACGCCATTAGCCAAACTTTTAATATGTATCGACTTTGAAGATCTTTTGAACAGTGCTCAAAAACCAATTACTGGATGCTAAATAGAGTAGAATGCAACGCTTCTTCGCTTAGCTCTTAACTTCTAAGATTATTTACTAGCCAAGCTTAAATACACAAGCAAAGGGTGCAACAAGATGATAAGAAAACAAACACGTAACAAAAACTACTAAAAAATAACACTTGCCTGCCATTCCAAGAAGGGTCACAAAGAAAGGCGTGCAAAAGCTATTAAGCTAGGATCGGATGAGAACGTACGAGACCGGTTGATCAACTTTAAACAAACCTAGTTCACTATTCCCATTGCCACTGGTAGCACAAGATCGTAAACTTGCCAAATCACAAACCTGACAAAAAGAAAAGAAAAAAAAACTGTCATGCATAGGATGTTGCTATTAAGCTTGTTTCTGTTCAGTTTGATAAACCAAACTGAATTCCTTCTACAATAATAAGATCACAGTTTTCCTTCTTGAACCTCTCTACCCCTTCTATTGCGATTTTTACAGGATCTGAATCCATATAGCTGTAGTTGATAAACCAAATTACAACGTGAATGAGAAATAGATGTAAATTTAAGGAGTTAATGAAATTGAACCTTTCATACAGAAAAAAAGAATCGAGTTTGAAACTTCAATTGATTGTTTCTAGAAAACTCCTCATATCATAGCTAGCAAAGAAATCCAAAGGTTTCAGTAAGAAAGTGGCATTGTGAATGACATAATGGAGAAGACTAGGATCCAAAAGTATAACCTTCCATAGAATGGGATCTCAGCTTTAGTCGCATTTTGCTTCAACTGATCAAAAGCACCAGCTCTAAATGTATCTGCACATACTAGTGCCGGCTTGAAACCCTTCCTCTTATGATAATATGCATATTTCATACAGCTTGTTGTCTTTCCAGAACCTACATAGTCAATGTGATAAAGAAAACTATCAAAAACAGAATCACACTGATCAATGCGAAAACACAAGGGAGAGAGAAAGGGAACAAAATATGCTACCTTGCAAACCAACGAACATTATAACGCTTGGTTTCCCCTTTTCTGGAGTGAAAGAAGGCTTCCTTGTATCCAACATTTTACGTAACTCATTAAACACGGCCTGACAAAAGAAGAGAAACTTTTATTATTGCATAGCAAAAGTTGCAGGATAACAAAATCTTTATCAGAAAACTCAGAAACATAGAAGCAGAAAACCCAAAAGCTAAAAATTTAAATATTAGCAAACTACAAGTCCAATAGAAAAAAAAAAAGAATTGCTGTAAATTTTCCTTGACTATAATTCCCAAATGTTCAAACACAAATACAGAAATCAAAAACATAGCTTAGCCTATATTTTGTTTATCACCATTTTAATGAGATATCAACTAGTTAGGCAAACGTCACTAAGGATTTTCTTATAGACTTGAATGAACAATAAGTGGAAACTTCACATTTAAGGGTGATTTACCGAATCCAACTTGCTGCTAACCAGCTGGACATTAGTACTTCATGGACCTAGCGCCTACCCAAACTGAGGCGCCTGCCAAATAGCACAGTTCAGAGGAGTACAAACTTAGTGTCACGTGGTAACCCATTCTCGATGACCCATCATTTCCTTTCTAAAGATTATCTATTTCTTATAAAAACCTGTTCTTGTGAAGCTTAATCTAAAATGTTACCAGGCAATCTTGAAGCTTCAACAAGTGTTAACCTCATAAGCTATTTTTCCCTCATAAGAAACTACTTGAATGTTATATATACATGTTTCCTAACATTATTCGAGCTATCTTCTAATTCAACTATGCATGCAACACAAAAGATCATCATATACAAGTGTCGTCTCTCTTTTCGAAGACAAACCAAAATCATACATATCTACTAAAAACCCCAAAATTCACAATCCCAAGCAACAACTTCAACATGCCTCTAAGATCGATCGTTGTTTCTAGTGCATAATGTAACAATGTATACCAAAACAGCTAAACATAAAACAAGAATTCTTAATTTCCTCTCTAATTTTGCAGATTAAGGTCAATTTCAAGTATGTACATGTTGGATGATCCTGCGTTTATTGTGCCCAGCAGCTACATCACCAAGATTAACAATATTTTTGATATTCATATTCAAATTTTTAACAAGATCCATAGAAACATCGGCTTTTATCAAAGCGTGAGTGATTTCATTAAGACACTCAATCAATACTTTCTCATTGATAACAGTTGCATTGTTCATCTGTGCAAGAGCATGGCAGAGACTCCCTCCTAATTCACCTAACACCATTGTGAACGATGATCAAAATCAACTCAATTCAAGTTGGTCGAATTGGGGTTAGGGTTTTTATCTGAGAGAGATTTACAGGTTTGTGAATGATGATCAAATTGTCATGCTATTAAGCTTGTTTTTGTTCAGTTTCTACAACAGTGACATCAAGAGGTGCATAAACTGGCAAACCTGTGTCAACGTCAACAGTCTGCACCCAGCGAGCTTCTGTTGCAAGGACATACAAGTGCCTGAACACCTGCACAAAATACGTCGTACAGCAAGTTACCTACCGGGCTTACTATAAAACCAATGATATATATCTCTTCAAGTAAATGATATGACTAGCTCCCTGCTAGTCCTGAAAAAATGCCACTCACAAGGAAACTCATTTCTTAATATACCTGTAAGTGGCATCGACTGTCGTTTTTGGTCCTGTAGGCAAGCGGGGATAGAGGGTAATCAGCAAAGCAGCAATTGAACTGTTTGAAGTTGAAAAGGTCCGCATTCCTCCACCAAGGAACAAAAAACCAATAGCTAAACTAACCTGAAAAAAATATTGAAAATATAAACATGCTGGAGATAGAGAAATCATATCTCAACAAAAGTAATGTCTAAATACTAAATGATTGTATTTACACAATAAATAAAACATACAGCAATTAGCATGTCAATCTGGAGCGCTTCAACCACGAAGAAACCTTAACAGACGAAAAGTTTGGAGATGACCGAGATCTGCCATAACCTAACAAGGTTCAAAAGCTTGGTCAGATTTTGAAGCAATAAAACTGATCAAGCATATCAGAGAGCAATCTTCTAATTACCACTGAGAGGGAAAGAACAATGAGGTGCAAGCATATTTCCAATGTGCCTCGATCTACAGATAGTGATAAACCTTTAGGCAATACTACACCATTTCAAGGATTTTGTCAGGCCATACCTGTTACTGATAAGATTTGTAACGGTTATAGCATGTTATAAAAAGCCTGTTATTTGTAACGTTTTTATCTGTGACATTTTCCAGCTACAGCCACATATAAAAACCGTTACAATAATTAATAGTCATGATTGACCTAATTTTAAGATTGCGACACGTGTCATATTTGCAACAGTTGTTTTAAAAGTTTTAACTGTTGCTCCTTATTTACAACACTTGAACGAATGACACGTGTCATATTTTTCCACGAATATAGTTACACTTATAATTGTTACCAAATATGTTGCAACGGATCCTTCTAGGACACGTGACATTTTTAAACCGATGACACGTGTTTTTGTTTTGTTACATTTATTGTTACAGTTAAAATTGTGACAATTCTTTAAATTACAGTTAAAAAAAAATGGACAGCCCAGGTCACTTTCATGGACCCGGGCTTCAAGTTTACATGCCTGCAATACAGGTCATTATCCTAGACCTGCACTTTCAGTATACAGGCCTGAAATACAACCACAACCACAATCTCAATTTGCAAACTATCCACATTCATTCCTTGCATACATTCCTTACGGAAATACAAATACAAAGGAATACTTCTATTCATTATGAAATCTACCGAAAAAAACTATTTAATCTTATTCAAGTACGCTGCTTAGTTGGTACAAGAATATAGGTTACAAGCATGACAAATGTATTCATCTACTTAAGCAGCTGGATGCTCAACTCCAAAAGCTCAAACACCTAAGATTTGGAGTAGAAATACCAAAAGAGCACAACCAAGATCAAGAACAGTAACACCTACTGGTGAAATTGACAGGATTAACTCCTGAAGCTTCAGTCATGGCTTTAAAAATAGATGGAACATATGTTTTCCGTAAATGAAACATAACACAAGAAAATCGTTCCAAATTGCTTTAAAACATATAGCAAGAAGAAACATATCTTTCATTCATTGAAGTATATCTGACATAAAATTACACAAACAGAATCATCAAGAGATCAAAGACAGAGACAAGGCTTACCTCTTTTTAGTATGATGTTCATGAGCCAGTAATTAATTATTCGATCTCCATAATTCACTTATTGTTATCCTCTTTATCTACTGTGGATATGTCTATCAGCGAGGACTTTGCTATGTACAAATGTTGTAGATATGTTCTTCAATAACAAGTACTTCCTGATGCGAGAGATACCCTACATATCAGTCAAATAGTCGTTAGAGTCAATAACAGCACTAAGGATTAACAACATACAAGCTCATACATCATTAGGATTCGGGAAAAATAAAATAAAAACAAATAAACAAGGACTATAAAATCTTACCATGCATGACGACACCTAGCAGCTTCTTGACAAACTATCCTCATTGGATCATCAAAAGCACTTGTAATTGCTTTCATTACCTGAACAAAATTTCATTATATTATACATTTTGGGCGATAGAAACCCACTATATTACAAGTCTTGAGCAGTAATCATATCAACCTGTGGTCTCATGGGATAAATCCTTGTGGGGGAGCCCTGACATGGCTAAAAGACATTGAATTGTTGTCTCCCTAACAAGCTGGAACATGACCAAGAGTGTAGAGTAGAGAGTAGTTAGATTTGTGAAAAATGCATGATATTTGTAGAGAAGAAAATTGCAAAAAGCAAGACTACTTTAAAAATATAGGTATGTGTTTGAATTATAGATCCACAGCAAGTTATACCATCATAGGGAGGAATGTAATTAGTCCACTAAGGCGATTTATAATGATGGATGCATTCTCTGATACGGCTTATTTCCCTGTGAGGAAAAATAAGAACAAACAATGCACTTATCATTATGCAAAATGCACACAAGCTGATTACAAAACTTACAAAACTCTACAACTTACAAAACTTACAAAATGCACTTATCACTTATCAATCAAGACACACAGGATATACACACAGATGATACAAAAATCTCACCATTTTCATCCATTATAATCCCTGATAAGACGAGCAAGAAGCTATACATCAGATCTTTATCTCGCTCATCCAAGATCAACAAGGACAAACAATCAAACAATGCAGAAATGACCTGCAATGAAAAAGAAAAATGACAAGTTCAGAATGATTATAAAGAACACACTTCCTACAACATCACAATCAGAAGTTTCGAAGTTTCTGAAGCTAAATCAGTCACAACAACAGAAATTGGATTGTTGAAAATAACATGTCCAAAAGCTCGATATAAAATGGATCTGACACTTACAGATAACAAAATGTTAGTATATACAAAAAGGCTAAAAAAATATGGAAGTTCAAGAAGAGCTGAAAACTATAAGTGAACACAGGACACAAAAAATATGGATTGAAAGTAATCTGAAGTTCAAAGTAAAATTTAGAACTACAAATATTTGTGACCATCACTTTCTCTTACCAAGAAGAAATACAAAACATAAATTTCCTAAGGGAAAAACCAGAAAACAGTAAACTAAAAAAGAAGGAAACCCCTTTAAAAAAAATCAACAAAATTCATAAACGACTGCAGTAAGACTCATTTCTATACTTCCCTTAATTTTCAATGTTCCTAAAATAGGTGCAAGCCCTTCTAATTAGTGACTTTCATTTACAACTAATCCAATCTCACTTGGTCCCAAGTGACGGACATGAGAATATCACCAATAACTTCAATAAGATTTGTTCACAACAATCATTTGGTATACGCTGCAAGCATATAGATTAATTTATAGAGACACTAGGACAAACACTCATCATCTTCATCTTCATCTTCTACCTGCAAAATCAAACAATCTAAATTACAACAATGTTAATAATTTTAAATGACTTCAAAGAAATAATGAAATATACTATTAAAGGTTTCAAAGAACAAACCTCTCCTGTAACACCCCAAAATTTGGTTCATGGATTGATCCAAATTCTAGGTGTTACAGGCGGGTATCGAAGCCTAAACTAATTCCTTGGATTACATTTTCATTCTTTCATTTTAGTACCCAGGCCTTAACTAGTCTCACAAAAAGGTTCATCTCAACCTAGTAAGTCTTAAAGTTCAAAGTACAAGGATGAAAGGGAAGTAAGCAATGTACGAAAGAAATCTGGACAAAAAGTGCCGCAGAAACGCATCCCTAACAGCCTGCGTTGTCGAGCCTCCACAGACTTCGTCAGAAGTCGGAATTCAGAGCTTGACCCCAATTTAGCAAGAATAAAGACACATCTTTCACATACATTTTAAAAATACAGATTCCGAGTTTAAATGGTTAGTCAAAAGTGTGAGCAAAGTAGGTCATAGAACTGTGAACCTACAGATTGCAGTTTTGACGCGAGTTACATCAGGGGAAAAATCTCCTAAACAAAAAGTTAAAACACCAGACTCTTAAAACCCATTAAAGACAATATATAAATGAACATTTTAAATAAGAAATCATGGCTTAATACCCTGCCAAATGATGTCAGTGTTCAAGAGAAAGTGTTACAGTAAATCATCTGAAAAACAAGGAATTTCCACATTTGTTTTGATTCTAACTTTCAGAATACACTCCTTACTCAACAAAGCCTTTCAAATATCAGTAATTTAACTTTAAGACAGTAAATTATGTTCTAAGTCTCCAACATTCAAGCCTCTCAAGTGAAAACACCAAAATACATGGAAATGAAAACAAGAAGCAAAGCACGCCTAAATTAATGAAAAAAGAAGTTTATGTTACCTGAAACAAAATTCCTTATTATCTTCAATACTCGATTCTAAAACAGCCAGCAACAAAATTCAATAAATCAGTAAATCATTGAATCAAACTGAATCCAGTACTCGCATCATAGAAAACCCTTAATCAACCCAAAAAAAAAAAAACATTTTTCATTAAGTCTGTGAAATTCCCCTAAAACCAATACATTTTAACCTAAAAATCACTAAAACCCAGCAAAGAATCCCACTTAAGAAAACTCAATCTCTAACTCATCCTACAGATCTCCCAAATGCAAAATTAAGAAAGAAAGCTATGTATGAATCAATCAACACATAAAACTTGAAATATCTAGTTTTCTTACATCGAGCTTTGCAGTTGATAAGTCAGAAATTGACATATCAACTGAAACTTTCAGGGGTTGATTATCACTGTGAACTGCAGCTGCACCAACTTCATCAACTAGGGTTGCAATTGCACCTTTAGACAAATTACTATTTGAATCCCACAAAATTCAAACACACAAAATTAAAATACGAATTTTGGATGTTATATTGCTAATGGAATTAGAGTTTTCAATTGTGATTCATCTCATAAAACCCTAAAAATTTCCACTTTCCCGATAAAATCACCAAATCTAAAACAAAAAGAGAAAACAAATCCGAACCCAGGATACAAAATTGCATATTTATCTTCTTTTTCAGTAAAGGTGCAAATCCTGATAGTTTGAGAAACTATAAACCCTAAAAATTGTTCTTCTTGAGATCTATGATTATATATTCTTCTTCTTACATACAGGAGGAGATAAAGAGATGAGAAAGAAACAAACAAAACGGAAGAAAGATTGAGTGATGACTGGTGAGGAGGCGCAGCCGCAGTAGGGAAAAGGTGAGAAAACAGTTGAGGGGAAGAAAGAAAAGAAAGATGAAGAAGAAATGATCTGTCTTCTAGGGTTTTCTTATACATTTATATCTTAAACGGACGAATAGGATTAATCCTAGATGATCTGACGGTGGAAATTAAGTATTACTTAAGGTTTTTTTACTGGTTAACGGGTTAACCCGCAAGTTTACGGGCCGATCCGGGTTAATCGTTCGGATGAACTGGAGACGAAATATATAAGACTTAAACATCACAGGTTAAAAGATTACTAGAGTTAGACCTGAGTTTCTCGTTCGGATGAACTGAAGACAAAATATATCAGACTTAAACATCACAAGTTAAAAGATTACTAGAGTTAGACCTGAGTTTCTCATTCGGATGAACTGGAGACGAAATATATCATACTTAAACATCACATGTTAAAAGATTACAAGAGTTGGACATGAGTTTATCGTTCGGATGAACTGGAGAAGAAATATATCAGACTGAAACATCACATGTTTAAAGATTACTAGAGTTAGACATGAGTTTCTCATTTGGATGAACTGGATCAGAAATATATCAGTTTCGAACATCGCAGGGTCAAAGATTACTAGAGTTAGACCTGAGTTTCTCCTTTGGATGAACTGGAGAAGAAATATATCAGTTTTTAAACATCCCAGGTTCAAAGATTACTAGAGTTAGACCTGAGTTTCTCATTCGGATGAAGTGGAGAAGAAATATATCAGTTTTGAATATCCTAAGTTCAAAGATTACTAGAGTTAAACCTGAGTTTCTCATTAGGATGAATTGGATAAGAAATATATCAGTTTCGAACATCCCAGGTTCAAAGATTATTGGAGTTAGACCTGAGTTTCTCGTTATGATGAACTGGAGATGAAATATATATCAGATTCGAATATCTCAGGCTCAAAGATTGCTAGAGTTAAACTTGAGTCTCTCATTCGGATGAACTGGAAAAGAAATATATCAGTTTTCAACATCCCAGGTTCAAAGATTAATAGAGTTAGACCTGAAATTCTCATTCGGACGAACTGGATCAGAAATATATCAGTTTCGAACATCGAAGGTTCAGGATTTAATAGAGTTAGACCTGAGTTTCTCATTTGGATGAATTGGATCAGAAATATATCTGTTTTCAACATCCCGGGTTCAAAGATTACTAGAGTTAGACCTGAGTTTCTCATTCGGATGAACTGGATCAGAAATATATCAGTTTTGAACATCCCAAGTTCAAAGATTACTAGAGTTAAACCTGAGTTTCTCATTCGGATGAAGTGGAGAAGAAATATATCAGTTTTGAACATCCCAAGTTCAAAGATTACTAGAGTTAAACCTGAGTTTCTCATTAGGATGAATTGGATAAGAAATATATCAGTTTCGAACATCCCCGGTTCAAAGATTACTGGAGTTAGACCTGAGTTTCTCGTTCTGATGAACTGGAGACGAAATATATATCAGATTCGAATATCTCAGGCTCAAAGATTGCTAGAGTTAAACTTGAGTCTCTCATTCGGATGAACTGGAAAAGAAATATATCAGTTTTCAACATCCCATGTTCAAAGATTAATAGAGTTAGACCTGAAATTCTCATTCGGACGAACTGGATCAGAAATATATCAGTTTCGAACATCGCAGGTTCAGAGTTTAATAGAGTTAGACCTGAGTTTCTCATTTGGATGAACTCAAGAAGGATTTTATCTAATCTTATCATCTCGGGTTCATATATTACTAGAGTTAGACCTGAGTTTCTCGTTCGGATGAACTGAAGACGAAATATATCATAATTGAACAACACTGGTTTGAAGACTACTAGAGTTAGACTTGAGTTTCTCGTTCGGATGAACTGGAGACGAAATATATCAGATTCGAACATCACAGGTTCAAAGATTACTAGAGTTAGACCTGAGTTTCTCGTTCAGATGAACTGGAAACGAAATATATCATAATTGAATAACACATGTTCAAAGATTGCTAGAGTTAGACCTAAGTTTCTCGTTCAAATGAACTGAAGACGAAATATATCAGATTCGAACATCACAGATTCAAATATTGTCAGAGTTATATATACCTGAGTTTATCGTTTGGATGAACTGAAGACGAAATATATTAGATTCGAACATCACAAGTTCAAAGATTGCTAGAGTTAGACCTGAGTTTCTCGTTCGGATGAACTGAAGACGAAATATGGCAGATTACTAGAGTCGAACTGAAGACGAAATATGTCAGATTACTAGAGTTAGACCTGAGT
The DNA here is from genome assembly GCA_023531295.1 of Papaver armeniacum. NCBI lineage: Eukaryota > Viridiplantae > Streptophyta > Magnoliopsida > Ranunculales > Papaveraceae > Papaver > Papaver armeniacum. The sequence goes on from JAJJWW010000647.1 coordinate 60,418, forward strand.
TTCTCGTTCGGATAAACTGAAGACGAAATATATCAGATTCGAACATCAAAGGTTCAAAGATTGCTAGAATTAGACCTGAGTTTCTCGTTCGGATGAACTACAGACGAAATATATCAGATTCGAACATCACAAGTTCAAAGATTGCTAGAGTTAGACCTGAGTTTCTCGTTCGGATGAAATATAGACGAAATATATCAGATTACTAGAGTTAGACCTGAGTTTCTCGTTTGGATGAACTGGAGAATAAATATACTAGATTCGAACATCACAGGTTCAAAGATTGCTAGAGTTAGACCTGAGTTTCTCGTTCGGATGAACTGAAGACGAAATATATCAGATTACTAGAGTTAGACTTGAGTTTCTCGTTCGGATGAACTGAAGACGAAATATATCAGATTCGAACATCAAAGGTTCAAAGATTGCTAGAGTTAGACCTGAGTTTCTCGTTCGGATGAACTGCAGACGAAATATATCAGATTCGAAAATCACAAGTTCAAAGACTGCTAGAGTTAGACATGAGTTTCTCGTTCGGATGAACTGAAGACGAAATATATCAGATTACTAGAGTTAGACCTGAGTTTCTCGTTCGGATGAACTAAAGACGAAATATATCATATTCGAACATCAAAGGTTCATAGATTGCTAGAGTTAGACCTGAGTTTCTCGTTCGGATGAACTGAAGATGAAATATATCAGATTCGAACATCACAGGTTCAAAGATTGGTAGAGTTAGACCTGAGTTTCTCGTTCGGATGAACTAAAGACGAAATATATCAGATTACTAGAGTTAGACCTGAGTTTCTCGTTCGGATGAACTTAAGACGAAATATTCCAGAGACAAGTCTAGTATATATATATATATATGAGAATGTGAAAATGACCATATTACCCTTATAAAAATGCAATAAATATGTCGTAGACCGTGAAATGACCAAATTACCCTTCCTTGGAAAAAATGCAGTAAGTATTTTGGTGACTGGAAAAAGACCATATTACCCTTAATGGAGACAAGTGCAGCAAATATTTCGAAAATGCGAAAATGACCATATTACCCTTTTCGAAAAAATGCAATAAGTATTTTGAATACTGTGAAAATGATTATATTACCGGTACCAGGAATATATAGACAACAAATATTTCAGAGATTATGAAAATGACCAGACCGTGTTTCCTAAAACAAGGGTAATAAATATTCCGAAAACTGTGGAAATAACCAGGTTACCCTCCAATATCATTACAATTTTATAAACCCATCGAAAAAAAATCAAATGAGAACGTATTTTACCCAACAAAGTTTCAACTTTTTCTAGTTTTCCGGTATATTTTTAATTTTTTTTTTTTTTGGCTAAACACGTTTGAATTCTTGTTGGCGGCAAATTTGCTCTTTTTGCCGCCATTTGGGGAAAGAAAATTCTTTCACTCTTGGTCGGTCATTGTGAACTTGACAGCTGGAAAAGAAACTGCTACACTTATTAGTCTTTGACTTAGGGTCAGCCACTGTGAACCTGACATCTGGAACCCGGTGAGAATTTTAGGATTCAGTAAAAAGAAAGAAAAAAATTGTTTGATGGCGAGAGATTCTAAGTCTTTGACTCAAGGTCAGCCACTGTGAACCTGACAGCTGGAACCTGGTGAGAATTTTAGGATTTAGTAAAAAGAAAGAAAAAAATTGTTTGGTGGCGAGAGAAGAGATTCGAACACAACACCGGTGAAACAAAGTGACCATACTGAACCACCAAGCCAACAGCTGAGACATGTCAAAATATCATGCTTAATTTTATATAAAGTGTTATTTCTTACACGCTACTCGAGTTTATCTAATACATCACTTCTCTGCAACTAAGTTCAGTAGCATACATGGACAGAACGTTGTTCATTTTATCTAATACATCACTTTTCATGGACAGAATATGCAATTCAAAATGGGGTTTGCTCTTGCAAAAGCTATTATTAGAGCGCGGATACCAACATGTTTGCTATAAGAAAGAGTTGCTCTGTCTGCGTAGTCCAAAGCCATTCCATTGCGGTGAGAATACAATCAGCCTCACTTACTGACCTAGTAGAGAACTGCAACAATTTGTCTCCGCAAAAACTTCTGTTTTTGTAGTAGAAAATGATGCCACCACCCGCACAATTTGGTTGTTTCATATGATAATCCTTAGAAATATAATAAAACAATCCTCAAGAAGACGGGCTATTGCATACAAGGCACTCACTTATGTCAAGTTTAGTCAGTAGAGCACAGCCATGATATGCTGCATACAAGGAGCTATCAATAAGCTTGAGGCTTTTGCTAAGATCCAACATTATAAGGTGGGTTTGCATTCCAAGTTGCTAAATGTTAAACATAATTGTAGACAAACCTTGCAATTTTGATTGCGAGAGCGGCAGGCATTCAGTACCAAAAAATAAATAATACCTTTGGGGCTAAACTACCCTCCAATATGTCTTCAGCCTTCTTGCTGCAAGGACAAATCTCTCAAATCTGTCTTAAACCACGACTGCCATACCCAAAATCTGTCTTAAACCATGTTTCAATTTTAGTATCAGATGGGTTTAAATCTGTCTTAAACCACGATTGCCATCTAAGGTAAAGATACAAATCACCCACACTCGACTCTCTTTAACCAACAAGGTTGATAAACTTTTTAGCATACCCAAAATGCATAATTGTCCCCTAATTCAAAATCATATATTGACTGATTAACACAGTGAACTAACAGGGATCAGCATGACCTTGACACGATAAATGTACTTCTTAAACTACAACTAAGTGAATATGAGCTTATAACACTTACTTCATCAAGTAATGCTTTCTTGTGGATTTCAGTCGGTTGAAATTCAGTGATGTCATCCATGGCAGTGACCTCATAATGGTCCATGTCGATTGTGCCTGTGCTATTAAGCTTCCGCTGAGATAACCTGAACTCCCGGCCTCACTATGAGGGTAATTATGTTGTTCATAAACAATTGAAGGAGTAGCCCAAGTGCACATGAGGAGAAGCATATCACTTCATTAGTGGAGATGTTGACGGTACAGTTGATTTTTATCTCTAGGTTGGCGCCACTCTGAATTGAGTTGCAAAGCATGTCCAAAATTCCTTAGTTCACATTCAGTGTGTGAGACAGCTTGTTCTGCGAAAGAGCATAAAGAAGAATCATGGTCAATCACCATACAAACCAGACAAATAATACGAGGCTGATCCTCATAAAAGAATTTGATCCAATGAGGCACCCCTGCACCAGAGGGGACGTGTATACCAGTAAGGTGGAACGTGGGTAGATAGAAAAATACCATTGTGTAGATGATGGGTTGTCGTGGCTGTTGCTAATTGGAGAATGAACATGTCCATTCAGATCACCCCTGATATGAAGCCCAATTAGTAATGTGAGAACCACCATCTAAAAAGCCGTCGAAAAGAGAGCGCCAACACCATAGCACCACCTGCTAGCAACAAAGTGATTATTCCAAAGTAACCGCCAACATAAAAGAAGGAAAACAACGGTCAAAAGCACTTGGTGAAGGCTTATAAACTCTAGACCTATCTTGTAAACCTAACTAAATGGCTGTTGTTAATGGGATTTAAGCCAAACTTTAAGTGCTTGATCCATACTAGTACTGGTCCAATAATAGAAGAAAATGAGTGGACTTGAAAGTGGCCCATGTGACTTAACTAACAAGATCTTGAATATGAGAATTGAATTTTCTCAACTTCTCCTCTCAATGTTATGCTTTTTGGTAACAAACCCTGTGATCGGAGAGCTAGTTGAATGTGATCTTTCAGTGAAATGTCAATTTTTCTAATCTCAAGAAACTGCACTTGTATGACATAGACAAGAAGTTAAAAACTACTGAAGATGAACAAGAAAATTGCCACTAGGAGCAATCTCTATAATTATTATTATACTGTAAGAAAGCAAAAAACCCAATCTCTGTAAGTGCATTGCAAAGGCTAAGTATCGGCTTCATTCGCCGAGTAATCTGAATAAGCTCATAGGTTCTGCTTCATAACCTAAGTCATCCTAGTGCTAGTAGCTGCTACACCTTATGGCTTATGGAAACACTGCAACCTTCTGAGCGAACCCCATTTCACTTTCTTTGAATCGGTATTACGATCAATTTTAGTACCAAGGTAACGATGCACATCACACTCGACAAGTTAGCCGAATGGCTTAGCAAAAGACACAAGTACTAGTTCTTGAAAGATAACTAAATGTCATCCTAGTAAGAATACTAAGAATTCTCTGGAAACTCCATTTCGCCTACATTGAATCAATCTTATGTGCCTCAACATGTTTAAAAATGATTTATACTTGGCTATGGGTTGATGATGCCTGGGTCTAGCCTCACTCAAGAACCTTTGGATAGATGCCCAACCAATACAAAGAATATGAAGAACACTACAATTGTATATGATTCAATCACTTAATCTGGTAAATTTCAGCACAATAGATGCCCAATATGAAAAAAAATCTAAAGAACACTACAATCGTAAAAAATACAATCACATAATCTACTAAATTGCATGCTCCAAAAATAAACAAAGTCATTAATCTGTTCTAACCATGAATTATTTATTGACCACAGAGAACTATGAATTAGTCTAATCAGCTAAAAAAGAAAAATCCCCAAATTTTTCTGAATTTCGAAAACCCTTGCAACTAATCAAATCAGACAATAAAAAGAAATAAACAATCAGATCAGGCTAAAGAAAACCAATTCATGAAAGTGATCTAGTAACCAATTCTTTCAGAATCACGTACCAGAACCCGAATCTTATCATCTTCTTCATCGTGCTCATCGAAATGGATACCTAGGGCATATCAATCAACTTGAAATCATCATCATCTTCAATTTCAGGAATTAGAGATGAAATTTGAGGTCTTGGTTAAGGAACTGAAGGTGAAATTTGAGGTCTTAGGTTTAGGGAATGGTTGTTAATGGCGGACGTACTTTCTTATCAGAGAAAGAAGAAATGGTTCATGCCATAGAAGTGTTGAAATATGTCTAAGTCTTGGGTTTTGGTCAAGCTGTTGACATTTAGTCAAAGTCTAATGAAGCTGTTTTGCTTATTTTTGGAAGAAAATTAAGTTTTCATAAAAATAAATAAATGAAAAACAAATATTTCGAATTTTATCATTAATGCAAATGTTTTTTTGTGTAATTGTTGCCGTTATGGTGACAAAAACAGTGACAAAGTTTGGGTTTGTTCCTTGGTAGAGTATATATTGGATGGATATATCGATTTGAATTATAAGTGTTAGCGTACATTTTATTTGCAACAAATATTATTGTTACTTAACAATTTTCCAATAACTATCACGATTACAGAACTTAACAACGGTTATAATCATTGCACATATCGTCACGGGTGTATCGCTGTGATGAAAAATTATCTCAGTGATACTCCTTTTGTGATAAAATTCCTGATTTGGTGTAGTGCAAAGTTCTCACACTTGCACCAGTCACAGGCTTAATCTGCAAAGGTAAATTGACTGATTAAGTTTAATCATCTCAAGGAACAAAGATGTAGAGCCACATCAGAGCAAAAAATAACCTCATTTAAGAAGTAGATATCATAATTATAGAGCAACTCCTGTGCATTTCTATTTCTGGTACCAGCATACCTCAACCCTGCCAACAACCACTTTACAACCCCAATCTTCACAATTTTAGGAATCTGGGATTGAATCCATTCTCCAGATGGCTAAAAACATATGAAACAGAAACCTTAAATCGATTCACATATGAAACCCTAAAAACAGATGATGAAAACAAACCCTAAAATCGAAACTGTTAAATGATAAAACACTTACCCAATAGGTTAATCGATCCATTTGATGTTTGAAACCCTGAAATTTGTTAATCTCTTAATCGATTCAGCTGATGATTCGAGTGTAAGGGGAGAAGAAGATTTTTTCTTCTGAGGAAAGAGAGACTAAAAAAATAAATGAAGAAGAGAAAAGTTCTTAGGTTGAATCGATAGAGTATAAGGGGATAAGGGGAGAAATATCCTACAGTTGATTTGGTGTGGGGTGGAAAAAACTGTCCCGTGTGTGATTCGCACGCCCAAAATCTGCAGGTGTTACGATCTTGGTGTGACCAATCGTGTGACTGGCACGCCTATAAAAAAGTTCGTAACGGCTCGACCTTGTTACGAATTTTCCAAAAATTAGTAACGCCTGGTGCCTGATACGAATTTTTTGTAACGGCCATTTGTAACGGAAAATTCGTAACGGCCCATAAGCCCTTACGAATGCCTGTTACGAATCCAGGAATTTAGTGTAGTGTCTTCTTCCTTTCCGTACTGATTCCTTGACAATCCTTAACTCTTTGAGCTTCCTCCTTATTTACCTTTGTAATATTGCGAGTTATTGGAGGCATGCTCAAGGATTTAAATAAGAATTAATTAAGGTTTCTCAATACTAGCAAGAGAAAGTTTCTCATAAGAGGAGACAGCTTTCGGACCGAAAATATCCAGGAATTTCCGATAATATATCAAGAATATATTTTGTTTCATGTGTCCGAAATTCTCATGCTGGAAGGTTTACTAAAAAGATGGGAATTTTAATAAAGTGCCACACTTTGGTTTTCCGGTTTAATAAAGTGCCACAGTTTTTTTTTAGAATTTATAAAATGTCACCGCAGTATCAATTCCGTCAAGGCCCACATGAGTGGTCATTTAGCATTGATTTGGTCAACTTTTGATGATGCAATTACTTAGCTGTCCCCATAATCGTTTCTCATCTTCTCTTTAGTTTTTTTTAGGGTTCGGAAAAATGGAGAAAAGGAGGCTACGGGATCCCAATCTGCAGTTCAATCAAGTGAAATCTTGAGTGAAATTGAGAATGATTTTTTCGTTTTTAACTTTATTTAATGATGAAACTATATGCGAAGAAGTAGAGAAAGAAGGCCATTTTCAGGTGTGATATATGAAACCCTAGCTTTGTTTGATAAAGTAAAATCAGAAGCTATCATCGTTACCATGAGATTAATTGATGTTGGAGCGAAGAGATTTCAATAGTTATTGGTGTTTTTTTTTTTGTTTGATTTGCATAATATCAGTTGATTTCTCAGTTGTTTTGATCTCAATAGGTATTAATTCTATATGATTATAGGGGTTTGATTTATTTTTTAACTACACCAGCAGTAAGTGAACGAGTTTGGGGTTTGCTTTTGTTTCTTGAATGCTTTGATGGGGTTTATTATCGACTCTGTATCGAGGAGATTTATATTGATGCTATGAAGGGGTTATGGCTTGATGTACTGTAGCAATTTTTAGCAATGGTTATGACTTATGTACAGTAGAACTATGTTCTGATTCCATTTTGTTTCATAGGAAGGAATTCTTAATCCATTTTATTAAGATGTACCAAGATGGCGGTGGTGCTAGAGATATAAGAATGGGATCATTGAGTCGCGGTGATTTTTAATGGTTTGACAATTTTTCCATGATCTCCATCTCTACCTCTTAATTACTTAGATTTTTTAGGTTGTTTGGTAAGAAGATGAACAATATTCAATTAGGTCCCAGGTAACTCGTTACTAAGTGCCGATTTAGTTAGCTACGATTTAAGTAATTTGAGGGTTTTGATGTCTTTTAATAGGGATGAATTATTGCCACGTATATTTGTTAGCCGTATTCTCAAAAAAAAAAAAAAACGGGATGGAAAAGGTCAACAGTGTGGCACTTTATAAATTCTGAAAAAAATAGTGGCACTTTCTTAAACACGGAATTGAAAGTGTGACACTTTATTAAAATCCCCTTATTAAAATTTGAAAATTTCTAATAAAACCTAATTATGGAAGATCGTGATAAACATGAACAATTTTTTTTAGACAAAATGAATTCGCAGTTTATCCAAAAAATTGTCACATCATTAGTCCAAAACGTGGATTTTAGGACAGACATAAACTGTTGAAAATTGGGATATAGAACGCATTTGGACTGTCCAAAAGTATGTCATAATTTTGGTGTACTATTTCTTAAAGGACGGACTGTATATGTTCAAAATCAACGACAAATTTCATACGAAGAAAATTAACTACTGATTGTGTTTATCAAAATTTAAGTTTCAAGATTCATCCCAATCTAATTCAGCCGAGTCAGTTTCAGCCTAATAAGATTCATCTGATTCAATCCGAATGTTATTCCTTTCTTATTTTTCCCTTTCACTTAACTATTTTTTATATTAATATTATATTAATACTCGAGACTAGCCAACATAAATAATTTAATTTCTCATAAATCAGCAGATTCTATTAAAATTAACTTGAATTCAGTTAACAACTTTACAATCCAGACATCACAAGTTCAAAAGCTACATATTCAATTCATGTTCAAAACAACAAAGAAGAAAAAAAAAAAACAACTTGATCAATTTCCAAGTGCGGAGATACGTATTGTTGTGGCCATTTAATCGTCCCACTGGAAAAATATCTCAAGTGTTCCATCTCTAACACATTGTTCTATATTGCTATTGATGATTTCATCTACAAGGATTCCATAATTTTCATCATTTGGTGGTGCAGGCGCATCTGCTTTCTTCTTTGAATTCCTCAAGACGGATCCAATTACTAAATATTGTCCACGGTTAAACAAAACATGTAAGTGTGCATGCCAACAACAGTTCAAGCATAAACCACAAGAAAAATTAGATCACCATATTATGGCCCACGAAGATCATAAAATAAATGGTAGGGCATATTAAAGACAAATTGTGACTGATAAGGTTCGATCATAGAGCACTTCTAGTTTTATCTTAGTCTTAACTAATGGTTGAATCCTAGTTAATACAAGTTGGAGAAAGAAATGGAAAATCTTACCTGTTTGTTATACACTGCCATCGGATATCATTGTGAAACTTCAACAAGACATAAAGATAGAAACATTAAAATGCTCGCCTTCAATTTTGCAACCTTAGCCATTTTACCCCCAAGTATCATAACACTGATTATTTTTGCAGCAGCACTGTCAAAGAGATCGACACCTCTTAAGCCATAATTTAAAATTTAAAACATCATAACAAAGTTGAACACAATCTCTAAAACAAAAGAACATTAATACAATCTCGTACCTTAGCACGATTAATAATCTGAAAAGCAATATGGATATCATCGTTGTCGGCAACAGTAAACAACATATACAAATGAAATGTTCATGCTTGTAATTGTCCGATATCGATACCTAAAATGCAAATAACAAATACACCTAGTTATTGTGCCTACAACACAGTATTAGTACGAACTTAACAACTGATATTACCTTAATTTTTTCATATTCTCTGACGGAATCAATCTTCGCACCATCAATAACTCTTATGAATTCTACACACAATTATCGCATTGTTTCTCCTACTTACTTCTTGAGCATTCAGAAGTCCTTCAACCAGCACCACCAAAAGAAATTTTTAACTCAATAACATTTAAAACATCCCCCACAATAAAAAAAATCAGAGTTAAACATCATTAAGTTCAGAGAATAGGTTGCAGTATTCAATCCATGATCAATTCATATATAAATGTGATGTAAACATGCTAGCAAATTTTCGATAACCTACTGTGTAGCTGGGATTCGTTGTTTGTGAGGATTTAGGGTTTTTTCTTCTTCTTATAAACGCTAAACGCAAAATCCTGAAAACCCAAAATTCGGATCACTACAAAAGAAGTACAAACTCATTGAGGAAACAAAGTTTTACACAATCTGGGTTTTTTCATAACAGTAAAATGCTAAAATTGAATCAGTTTTTCATTAAAAAAAAATAAATCAAGATATAATTATGTCAAAATCACAAGAATTTTTACTCATTCGCGTCTCAATCTGTCCTCCAAAATTGGTTATTTCACTTTTTGATGACGATTCTCTTCTTCCTTTGATGACTGAATTCTATATTAGATCGTCTTTGCCATGAATCGGCCGCCATTACTTTCTCCATTCCAAATTAAATATGTATATTCAAAACAGAAGATGGAGATGTACAGAGAAACCTTATTGTTGAAAGAGGAAGAGATTCCACTCTCGTTCTCTAGGTAGATTTGGATTTGGATTCCTTTCCAGTTTATTTGTTTGTTTGTTTTTTTTTTTCTTTTGGGTGATGATTGAGTTTAAAGTCTGAATCTAAGAAAAATAAAATCAGAAGAACTGAATGGGAAAAGTTAAGGAGGAAGTTTTACTTTGATAAGCACGAAGGAGGAAAATACGGAGACTTTAGTTTCTCTGTGTATTTCAGTATCGATAAATTTTTAGATCTAATTTGACGCCATACGATTAAAATGATCTAATGGTTGTTATTTTTATCCGATAGGGGTGGAACTTTGAGGAAGTGGGGGCAAAAAAAAAAAACTAAAAAGAACGACAAATTAGTAGTGTAATTTAGCTAATCCAAATTTTTCAACGATACCTAACTGTTAAACATATAACCACTTATGGGATCCGTCCATTTCCCCTCGCCCCAACTGTCCTAAAAACCAAGTTTTGGACTAGTATGTTTTTCCAGATATAAACATAAAAACATGTGCTCTCGTTTTATGAGCTTCCTTATCCCAAAAGTTATGAGCACGAACTTGGATGGGGGTGCACATTCTCTATACAACTAGGTTGTATCGGAGTAAGCCTTATCATGCTTACAACGAGTATCAGAGACATAGTTCATGTTTCTCTTTGGGAATTTCTGCCCAACATATTTTCTCCCAGAAAGTTGACATTTCTTAATCGCAATGAGATTTGGATCATATGGAGAAAATGGATTGATGTGAGAATTCTCAGAGATAAATAAATCTCTCTTAATTCTGTTAATGAGATTATATTTTCTCATTTTAGGGATTTCCTTATTATGCACATCAGCTTCATCATCATAAACAATTATTGGAAATCTTTCCTGATTGTTTCTTCTGCCAGAAATTATTTACTTCCTTTTCTTCTGGAACCGTTTTGTTGGCGAACTACCTTCATGTAAACAGAGACTGTTTCAACATGAGTGAGGTGGAACCTTTTTCAAGAAGTGATCATCAAGTCTTCCTACTGATTCTTTAAAGTTGATTTTATCGGGTTGGGGTATATTCTGTCTTTCTACTAAGGAATGATCTTTCAGTTTTTTAAGACAAGATACTTCTTTTAGTACTTTTACAATAGTATTTTGAAGAAGTATAAGTTTCCTGTCAAGTGACTAAAAGTTTTATTCCTTAATGGTGGGTTTGGATGTAGAATTTTAAAGTTGGAATTTATGGGTCCAGGGGATTTGGTAGAATTACGTTTCCCTCGGTACGTTTGGTTGCCCAAATCCTTGGAATCACGTTTCCTACGGGATTCAGTTTTCCAGCAAATCCTCCATATGGAGTCCGACCCCTCCCCCCCTAAGATTTGCTGGGAAACTTATCAAGGGATTTATGGACCCACTTTTTTTTAACTCTAAACCCCATATATATGCAATTTTAAGATTTTAGAGCAATGTCAAACGGTACAAAGACTTTAAAACAAGAAAACTCTATAAATCCTAAGAATTTCAATTAAGTTACCAAACACACAAGGGATTTATATGAATCCAAGGATTAGTAATCCCATGGGATTATAAATTCCTGGAAACGGTAAATTCTGCAAACAAACCCACCATAAGATCTTTCTCACGGAATTGGTTCAAAGTTTCCTTTGGACAATGTTAGAGCATTGCTCGGTCGAACTCGCATGCGTTGCTATCTCAAGCATGTTTGTCGATGTTAGTGATCAAAACTATAAGTCTTGATTTCTAGTCTATGTAGCTAAAGGTCGGACTAGGATAGAAAGTGTAGTTGAGCTCAAGAACTCCATGGCAATCATCATACAAGACGAAGGACTACTCGAGGAACCGGTGGAACTTCATCGACTAAAAGGTATGTGGAGACTTGAACTTATCTGTCACTCAAAAGTCTATTTACTCTATCTCCTACTCTTGAGACAAAAGTCGTTTAGACGTATAGACTTTCATTATACACATTTGCTATTTCGAGCCGAGTTTAACTCGCCTATATGTTTCTCGAAATATGTGTTGGTAAGCTTTCGCTTTAACCGAATTCATCTTTACCTAGTGACGAAAGTCATGATATGTTTCAATCACTTTGGAAATTGCTCTGACGAAAAATGGTATGTGAATAACGGCTATATAACGTTCTCTGAGAATGTTTCAATGATTGAAATAAGAGTTTAGATTACATAACCATTGGTAGGATATAAGCATTGTTGTGGAAACACATATATGTATAAGTCCTTATTCCTTGAACCAAAGTTTGCGAACTTTGTTGATCAAGAGAAATGGAAGTGGCGCAAGCCAAGTCCGCGAACTCGATCCGCGAACTGACGGAAGTTCTCACCCAAGAATTTCTGCTGGAGTTTGTGTACTCCTTCCATGAGCTTAAGTCCGCGAACCCAGTCCGCGAACTTGAGGTTATATCTAAAACCGGTTGTTCTTGAACTAATGTTTATATAAACTAAGGAATGCTTTTGCAAACCGTGGCTATAAAGTTCATCAACCGATTCGAGTGAATCAAACCTTTTTTGCTTCGATTGTGTCTTGTGTAGTTACATAATATCTAAGCAATTGAACAACTCTCTAACTAGTTCATTTGAGTCATTTGAACTAGTTATGGTGAAGAAGAATATGGTTGATATGAGAGTGATCATATGGCTAACCATTTGGTTGACTATGTTGAACCAACAAATGTTAATGTTTGGGCA